>PVKP010027728.1:0-30963 GCA_004027715.1 Plecturocebus donacophilus | reverse complement strand
TCACATTCAGGTACACCTATCAAACGTAGATTAGGTCTTTTCACATAGTCCCATATTTCTTGGAGACTTTGTTCATTCCTTTTTATGCTTTTTTCTGTCATCTTGCCTTCTCGTTTTATTTCATTGAGTTGATCTTCGACCTCTGATATCCTTTCTTCTGCTTGGTCAATTCGGCTGTTGAAACTTGTGCATGCTTTGTGAAGTTCTCGTGTTGTGTTTTTCAGCTCCATCAATTCACTTATGTTCTTCTCTAAGTTGTCCATTCTCATGAGCATTTTGTTAAATCTTCTTTCAAGGTTCTTAGTTTCTTTGCATTGGGTTAGAACATGTTCTTTTAGCTCACAGAAGTTTCTTATTATCCACCTTCTGAAGCCTGATTCTGTGAGTTCATCCTCCGTCAAGCCTTGTTCTCTTGCTGATGAGGAGCTGTGATCCCCTGTAGGAGGAGAGACATTCTGATTTCGGGTGTTCTCAGCCTTTTTGCACTGGTTTCTTCCCATTTTTGTGGATTTATCCACCTGTCGTCTTTGTAATTGCCAACTTTCAGATTGGGTCTCTGAGTGGACGTCCGGCTTGTTGGTGATGAAGTTTTTTCTGTTTCTTAGTTTTCCTTCGGCAGGTGCCTCTTCCCTACAGAGCTGGGCCTTCCCGGGTTCAGCTGTGCTTGCTCTCAGTCCTCAGCGCTTCCAATTGCTGTTCTCCTTGTGGGGATGGGACCAGCGGTGCCCGACTGCACCCAGTCCCGTACACTCCGCACCGAGAAGCGCCGCGCCGGCCAAAAGAGTCACGCTGGCGACCCGGGTGGCTCCTTCGCCGGGAATCTCCCAGTTTGTGGGCATCAAAAATTCGTCTGCAATTGCGGCATCCACTCGCTCTCTGCGCTTTCACTGGGAGCTACATTCCTGAGCTGTTGCTAATCGGCCATCTTGGGTCTCTCTCCTCCTGCGGGTTCACCTGTTTCCTACTTTGGTCATTCTTTTTGTTGGAGGCTTCTCTCTGAAAATCTGATGATTACTGGCTGTCTTTCCATGATTATGAGTGGGCTGATGGGAAATTCCCTGTATGCATGATTGAGTCTCACTATGAGGAAATAGAGCATGGACGCTGCCAATTTGAGGGGCACTATCAGAAGTTGGTGATACAGTTGTTTATTTTGGGGCTGTCAGTCCCCCCAGAGAGGAGTTTCCAGTCTTCTGATTGGGGGGTGGGGGTCGGGGGCATAGCTGTCAGTTTCTGGGAAGGTGGCTGAGGCGGAGGAGGGCTGGTGGGGGCAGATCTGACCGCTTCTCCCATAGACTTGAAGTGGGTCCTCTTTTCTGCCCGTTACCCTCAGGCCTGCCGAGATACGAACGCCTCCTCTAATTCCCCAGCCTTGTTGCCCATGCTGCGCAGTTAAGTTTTGGTTTTCTGGCTTTGCTGAATTAGATACCACTTGTCCATTTGCTTTTTCCCACTGTGCAAAACTGTGTCATTTCTAGTCTGCTGCCATCCCTTGTCATTCACTTAGCAAATATTTTTAAGGACTTAAGATGTGTTAGGTGCTGCAGTGGTGAAGAAAAAAATCCTGTTCTCCTGGAGCTCACCTTGTCCTGGAGGCTCTGTAGTGGTGTCATGTGCGCTGTGGTTTCCAGGTGCGTGAGGCGCCTGAGCCCTCATCTCTACATGGAGTCAGAGCGTAGTTCCCCTTTGTTTTGATTTGGATATGTTGCTATTTGTATTCTTACACTTATTTACTTGAAAGTTTCCCTCGTGAGTAGAAGGAAGAAATGGGAGAAGGGGAGGGCAGGTTTTTCTCTCATAACTGCATGAGCATTGGAGGAGGGAGAGGAGAAAGGGGTTATAAGAATGTGAAGACGTTTAAACTTGTGAGATGCTATGTTATCTTCATCCCTTATTCCTTCCTGTCTCCATTGTTAAGCACAATTATTGGCATAAAAGAGGTTTTTAATATCCATTTTTAGACTGCATTCTAGCCTGGGCAATAAAACAAGAATCCCGTTCTCTCTCCCTCTTTCTCTTCCTCTTTCTTTCTCTCCTTCATTCTTTTTCTTTCTTTTGCTCTTTCTTTCTCCTTTTCTTTTTCTTTCTTTCAAAAAAAAAAAAATGTGAAGACGTAGGGAGTGCCTGAAGAGAGTGCTGCAAGTGTGAAAGGCTGGCTGGACAGCGCCTGCTCCTCTGCCTGCTCTGGTGGCTGGGAGGGCACGGAGGGTGTGAGGGTCCCTGTGGAGACCATGTGATGTGGGCATGCTCACAACTGGACATTTGTGACTCGGGAATTGCCTGTAGAAATGTCATCTTTCTGGGAATGTCATAGAGCTGTGTTTAACTCCAAAGCTTTTGTTATGTAGGAAATCATCCACTGAAAATAAACCAGAGCAGAATAAGCAATACTCTTGCCTCTCATCATTCTCTAAAATCATGAAGAATGTAGTGGGATGCAAAGGTGAATACACCTCCCGTACCATAGCACCCAGAAGAGCATTTCAGGGCTCCTGCTCTGCTGTGCCTCACCCTTGTTGGCGTGAAAGAATTGAATTAAAATAATGCAATCTATCACTTTGTTAAAAAAAAATTATATCAGTGAGCTGAATTTACTTTTCAACATTTATTTATTTATTTCAGAGACAGGGTCTCCGTTTGTTGGCCAGGCTGGTCTCAAGCTCCTGAGCTCAAGGGATCCTCCTGCGTCAGCCTCCCAAAGTGCTGGGATTACAGGCATGTGCCACCACACCTGGCTAATTTTATATTTTTAGTAGAGGTGGAGTTTCAGCATGTTAGTTAGGCTGGTCTCAAACTCCTGACCTCAGGTGATCCACCTGCCTGGGCCTCCTAAAGTGCTGGGATTACAGGTGTGAGCCACCGTGCCTAGCCCAGATGTTTGTTTTCTAACCTTGAAGTATTTGAAATCAAATTGTTGAAAAGTCTTTGTTTATTAACAGAACAGCTTTCTGATTTACCTTTAAAATGAAAGTGTTTTCAAATATGTGAGAAATACTGTCAGACTAGCAGCAAATGGAGAAGTTACTGGAAATGCTCTGTGTCCAGTTTTACCAGTTAATTAAGGTGTCAGGGATGGCATTTATATTTTACTGTATCAGAACAAGAAATGTTTCTCAAAACATCAGACATTGACATGGTTTTATGTAACCAAAATGATAAGTGCGGATGTATTTCCTTCTACAAATATTTAGGTATTTTTTTAAAAAGCAAGATTTGTGTTTATGAAGTTTTGATAATCCTTGTGACATAATAGGAGGGTTTTTAAACAGACATTGGTTGTCTATCAGCAATATGAGAGAAATTTAAGTTGAATTATACAGCTGGTTTTATTTTTATTTTTTATTTTATTATTATTTTTTGAGATGGAGTCTTGCTCTGTTGCCCAGGCTGGAGTGCAGTGGTGCGATCTTGGCTCACTTCAACCTCCGCCTCCCAGGTGTTTTGTTTTTTTTTTTTTGGTGAAAAAGAAAGGCTTCTCTGCTATTTACAATTACCAGATAATATCTTTCTTCCTGTTTTTTTTTTAAATTTTTTGTAATAGCTTTATGTAAGTACAACTCTTGCACAATTTACCTGTTTAAAGCATACAGTTGAGTGTCAGTGTATTTTAGTATATTCATCAAGTTGTGCAACCATCGCCACTATCTTATTCCAGAACATTTCTTTACCTCCAGAGAAACCCTGTACCCTTTAGTTGTCACCCTCAACTGTACCCTCACCCCAGCCCTGAGCAGCCACAAATCTACTTTCATTATATATCTGCCTATTCTGATATTTTCTGTAAGTGGCATCATATAATATGGGTCTTTTGTGACTGACATGTATGTTGTCAAGGTTCGTCCCATGTTGTAGCATATATAGTGCATCATTCCTTTTTATGGTGAAATATATTTATTTATTTTGTGGGTTTTTTTTTTTTTTTTTGAGATGGAGTCTTGCTGTGTCATCCAGGCTGGAGTGCAGTGGCGCCATCTTGGCTCACTGCAACCTCTGCCTCTTGGGTTCAAGCAATTCTCCTGTCTCAGTCTCTCCTGAATAGCTGGGATTACAGGCCTGAGCCACCACGCCTGACTAAGTTTTGTATTTTTGGTAAAGATGGGGTTTTCACCATGTTGGCCAGGCTGGTCTCGAACTCCTGACCTCAGGTGATCTGTCCACCTGGGCCTCCCAAAGTACCTTTTGTTTATTTTTAATAATGATGCTCTGAATATTAATGTACAGGTTTTTGTGGGATATATGTTTTCATTTCCCTCCAGTACATACTGTAGAGTAGAATTGCTAGGTCATGTGAAGGCTCATGTGGAGCATCCCAAGGAACTGCCAAGTCGTTTCCCACAGCAGTCCGCATCTGCATCCCCACCAGCAGCCCGCAGGCTTTCTAGTGTCTCCACATCCTTGCCAACACATTATTTTCTGATTTTTAAAATTCAGCCATTGCAGTGGTATGAAGTCTTTTCTAATTGTGGTTTTGATTTGCTTTTCCCTAACAATGAATGTTGCTGAGCATCTGTTTGTGTGTTAATTCGCCATTTGTATATCTTCTTTGGAGAAATGTCTATTCAAGTTATTTACCTATTTAAAAAATTGTGTTGTTTGTCTTTTTGTTGAGTTTTAAGAGTTCTTTGTATATTCTGGATACAGGCCCCATATTGAACTATGATTTGCAAGTATTTTCTCCCATTTTGTGGGTTGTCATTTCACTATCTTAATGGTATCCTTTGAAGCACAGATGTTCTCAATTTTGATAAGGTCTAATTTAACTTTTTTTTTTAAAAAGCTGATTTATTATAAGTCCCCAAGAGGGCTTTATTTTTTCCTTTCAACATCTTCTTCTTCAGCTTCCTTGACTCTTTTTGCCCATATGCTGAAAAGCTGGGCATTGGCACAGGCCATGTGGAGACTAGCGAAGGCTTTGAAATTCTCCTCAGTGATGACTCGGGCTTTCTCCTTCTTATAGACATTCGGGATGGGCATGACTGGCTCTGTCAGCTGGGTGGCCGATTTCAGTTCTTCAGCAGAACTGTCTCCCTTCTTGGGGGCCGAGGGCTTCCTGGGGAAGACCATGAGTTTGAAGTGGTACTTCTTCAGCCGCTGCATCTTGGCCTGCAGGGACTCACTTGTGGACTCATTACCCCTCCTTGGATCCACGGAGATCCCAACGGTCCAGGCCACCTTCTTGTGAATGCCAGTCACCCTGAGTTCCTCTAGGCTGCAGCCACGGCCAGGGCACACCTTGGGGTGGTACTGCACCATGCTGCATGATGGGCTGGATGGGAAACGACGCAGTGCGCAGTGCAGTGCGGGGGGTGCTTTGGCTTACTGGGCCTTGTATCTGCGGGCCCAGCTGATTCAACCATGTGGCCATGCACCAGCTGCCAGACCTTGTGGAAGTGGGGCTTCCATGCCATTCCGGCTGGGCGTCATGGCAGCCTAGGGCCCTCCTGCGCAGGAAAACAAATTCAGCTAATTTTTGTTGTTGTTGCTATGGTGTCATATCTAGCAAATGCAAGGTCACAAAGTTTTCTACCTGTATTTTCTTCTAAGAGTTTTTTAGTTTTAACATTTACATTTAGTTCTTTGATCAATTTTGAGTTATTTTTGATATGAGGTAGAGGGGTTACATTCATTCTTTTTTGCATGTGGATATCCAATTGTTCCAATGATGTTATTCTTTACCCCACTGAATGGTCTTGAAATCCTTGTCCAAATCAGTTGACTCTAAATGTATGAGTTTCTTTCTGGACTCTCCGTTGTATTCCATTAATGTATATGTCGGTTCTTGGCCGGGTGCCATGGCTCATACCTGTAATCCCAACACTTTGGGAAGCCAAGGCAGGTGGATCAGAAGGTCAGGAGATCGAGACAATCCTGGCCAACATGGTGAAATCCCGTCTCTACTTAAAATACAAAAATTAGCTGGACGTGGTGCCGCACACTTGTAGTACCAGCTACTCGGGAGATTGATGCAGAAGAATCACTTGAACCCAGGAGGCAGAGGTTGCAGTGAACTGAGATCAAGCGACTGTGCTCCAGTCTGGAGACAGACAGAAACTCCATCTCAAAAATTAATTAATTAAATTAAAATTTAAAAAGTTTTATAGTTTTCAGAGTGAGAGTTTAGTTTTCTTTTTAATTGGGGCAAAAATATATAAAATAAAATTTGCCTCTTTAACTATTTTTGTTTTCTGAGACGGAATTTTTGTTTTCGATGCCCAGGCTGGAGTACAGTGGCTCGATGTCAGCTCACTGCAACTTCTGCCTCTGAGGTTCAAGCGATTCTGCTGCTTCAGTCTCCTGAGTAGCTGGGATTACAGGTACTGCCATCATGCCCAGCTAATTTTTATATTTTTAGTAGAGACAGGGTTTCACCATGATGGCCAGGCAGGTCTCGAACTCCTGACCTCAGGCGATCCACCCGCCTCAGTCTCTCAGAGTGCTGGGATTACAGGCATGAGCCACCATGCACGGCCAATCATCTTACTTATTTCTGTTAACGTCAGTAGTAATGTCCCTTCTTTTATTTCTGTCCTAGCAGGTTGAGTTGCCGCTTTTTTTTTCTTGGTCAATCTCAAAAATGGCTACAGTTGGACATTTTATGTTACATATGTTATATATATTTTACCGGAATAAAAGATAGCTTGTAATTCCAGTACTTCGGGAGGCTCAGGTGGGCGAATTGCTTGAGTTCAAGACCAGCCTGGGCATCATAGTGAGGCCCCCCCCCTCTCTACAAAAAAACAGAAAAATTAGCTGGATGTGGTTGTGCTCACCTGTAGTCTCAGCTACTTAAGAGGCTGAGGTGGGAGGATTGCTTGAGCCCAGGAGGTGAAGTTTGTGATAAGCCAAGATCGCAAGCTGCACTCCAGCCTCGGAGACAGAGTAAGACTGTGTTTCTAAAAATAAAAAGTAATTGGCTGGGCATGGTGGCTCACGCCTGTAACCCCAGAACTTTGGGAGGCCAAGGCAGCCTGACCAACACAGAGAAACCTCATCTCTACTGAAAATTCGCCAGGCGTGGTGGCACACACCTGGAGTCCCAGCTGCTTGAGAGGCTGAGTCAGGAGAATCGCTTGAACCTGGGAGGCGGAGGTTGCAGTGAGATCGCGCCTTTGCACTCCAGCCTGGGCAACAAGAGTGAAACTGTCTCAAAATAAATAAGTAAAAAGTAATTGTAGGCCATGCCTGGTGGCACACGCCTGTAATCCCAGCACTTTGGGAGGCCTAGGCGGGTGGATCACCTGAGGTCAGGAGTTCAAGACCAGACTGGCCATCATGGTGAAACCCTATCTTGGAAAAAAAAAAAAAGTAATTGTAAGTAAGAGTACTTGCTGCTTGGGAGGCTGAAATGGGAGGATTGCTTGAGCCTGGGGAGGTCGAAGCTGCGGTGAGCTGTGATTGTGCCACTGCACCCCAGCCTGGGTGGCAGAGCAGCACTCTGTCTAAAAGGAAAAAGTGTGCTCATGATAAATTCAAACAGTACAAGAAGTAGGTATGCTATGAAAAGTGAAAGTCTCCTTCCCCCTAGTTATTTTACTTGTCTTTTTTGTTTTAAAGCATATTCTAGACTTGTTCCATTAAAATTGAATGTTAATTTGATTTTTTTAAACATTAAAAAATTATTTCGATTTGTCTAAAAGTCTAAGATGGCTGGGTGTGATGGCTCATGCCTGTAATCCCAGCACTTGGGGAGGCAGAGGCGGGCAGGGCAGATTGCTTGAGTCCAACCTGGGCAACATGGCAAAACTCTGTCTCTACAAAAAACACAAAAATTAGCTGGATGTGGTAGTGTAGGCCTGTGTCCTAGCTACTCAGGAGGCTGAGGCAGGAGAACTGCTTGAGGGTGGGAGGTCGAGGCTGCAGTGAACCATGATTGCACCAGTGTACTCCAGCCTGGGTGACAGAGCCAGAACTTTTATCTCAGTAAATAAATAAGTAAATAGGCCGAGCGCAGTGGCTCACACCTGTAATCCCAGCATTTCGGAGGCCTAGGCAGGTGGCTCACAGGTCAGGAGTTCAAGACCAGCCTGGCCAAGATGGCGAAACTCTGCCTCTACTAAAAACTACAAAAATTAGCCGAGTGCAGTGGCAGGCGCCTGTAATCCAGCAACTCTGAAGGCTGAGGCAGGAGAATGACTTGAACCCCTGCGGCAGAGGTTGTAGCGAGTTGAGATCGAGCCACTGCACTCTAGCCTATGCAACAGAGTGAGACTCCGTCTCAATAAATAAAATGAGTGAAGATTTTTAATGAGAAATTAATGTTGAAATATGGTTATTGTATGTATCAAGGATTGTAATTTTTGTCTTTGGCCATTTTTTTATTGTTTATATTACTATACATACTATTGAATTATATATGCATTCCCAGAATAAAACGTGCTTAGCTATGGCATTTCATTCTCCAACTGCACAGTTGAGCCTGTTGTATGCATGATTTTTTAAGTTATTTTTTTAAAATCTATAATCCTAAATGAGGAGTAGTTGGTAGATAGACTGTGATTTTAACGTTTTTTTTTTTTTTTTTTTTTTTTTTTGAGACGGAGTCTTGCTCTCTTGCCAGGCTGGAATGCATTGGCGCGATCTTGGCTCGCTGCAACCACCGCCTCCCAGGTTCAAGCTATTCTCCTGTCTCAGCCTCCCGAGTAGCTGGGACTACAGGCACAAACCACCACGCCCAGCTAATTTTTGTATTTTTAGTAGAGACAGGGTTTCACCGTGTTGGTCAGGCTGGTCTTGAATTCCTGACCCTTGTGATCAGCCTGCCTTCGCTTCCCAAAGTTCTGGGATTACAGGCGTGAGCCACCGTGCCTGGTCAGTTTTAACAGTTGTATGTTATCTTTGGAATATTTTCGTGTCAGAGTTGTGGTAGAGTTTTAGGAAAAATTATGAAGCATTCAGTCTTGGGTTCAGTAATTTTTTATTTTATTGTATTATTAGTTTTTGTGACAGAAGTGCAGTGGCATGATCACAGCTGACTGCAGCCTTGACCTCCCAGGCTCAGGTGATCCTCCCACCTCAGCAGCTCGAGTAGCTGGGACTATGGGTGTGCACCACCGCTCTAGGCTAATTTTTGTATTTTTGTACAGATGGGGTTTTGCCATGTTGCCCAGTTCGGTTTCAAACTCCTGAGCTCAAGTGATCTTCCTGCCTTGGCCTTCTGAAGTGCTGGTGCATTACAGGTGTGAGCCATTATGCCTGGCCTAATTTTTAATATTTTGTAGAGATGAGGTTTTACTATGTTGTCCAGGCTGGTCTCAAATTACTGGGCTCAAGTGAGTCTCCTGCCTTGGCTTCCCAAAGTGCTGGAATTACAGGTGTGACCCACCACACCTAACACCTGAAAAATATTTTAGAGAGTGAAGTTTTAAAGTATTCATTTATAAAACCACCTGAATACAGTGTTTTCCAGTGGGAGATATTCTTACACTTTTAAATACTTTCCAGAGTTAATATTCTGTAATAGTTAGGCTTTTTTGTTGATTTTATAATTAGTCTCTTAGAAACACCATCCATTTAATCAATAATTTCTGGTTTATAAACATAAAGTTGTAAGTTTGGTGTAAGCATTGAAAACCAATAAAAAACACTTATAATAATTATGGTAATACACATTTCATTCACTGAGACCCGAGTCCTGTGTCTGGATGCGGAGGGGAGGCAGTTGGATTCAGCGCTGCCTTTGCGGGAGAGGAAGGGGCTCAGGGGTTGCTCTCTCTGTCTTGCTTCTTCCTTGCTTCTGGGTCACGCTCAGCTGCCCCTGTGTCAGGTTCACATCAAGTCCTTGATGATTTGCTAGAGTTTTTTCATGGGATGTGGAAATACATATATATGTCTGTTGTATGTGGTATATGTGCATGTTACATACACGCACCCATGCGTGATTACGTGGCGTTAATTTTTCCCCGATGTGGATTGAGGATGGCAGTCTTTCCAAGCTGCTGAATGTCTAACAGTGTCTCACTGTGCCTGGTTTACTGGTGGTTTGTGCGGCCGAGTGGGAACTAGGGGGCTGAAGGATCTTGAGGGACACACCGCTCCCTGGTGGCGCCACTGAGGAGGTGGGGCAGGTGGCTGTAACACCAGCGAAGACACTAACTGGAATTCCTCGGTGTTCTGCTCACTGATGTCTCTGTTTCCTCAGCGTCAGTTTTCTCTGCACCTTGGAACTTTTCCTTCCAATTATTTCTCTTCAAAGATTGTTAATCCTCGGTTGTCCATTTTGCCATGGATTATTTTTAAAACTTCCCTAAAAATAGTACAGAATTCATTGCTAGTTGCCCCTATTGAAGGGTGATCGTTTTGAATACTGCTAAATCCTCAGTTGATCAGATTTTATAGTTTTTCTCCAACAGTAGTTTAATAATAATTGTTTTGTAATATAAATAAAACTTCATTTAATACTAAGGAAAGAAACTTTAAAAATACAGGTTATTCTGAATTAGTATCCATTTCGTAGTCCACTGTACATCCCTTTTCTTTTTTTTTGTTTTGAGACGGAATCTTGTTCTGTCATTCAGGCTGGAGTGCAGTGGCATGATCTCAGCTCACTGCAACCACCGCCTCCTGGGTTCAAGGGATTCTCCTGCCTCAGCCTCCCAAGAGCTGGAATTACAGATGTGCATCACCACACTCGGCTAAGTTTGTATTTTAGTAGAGATGGTGTTTCACCATGTTGGCCAGGCTGATCTCGAACTCCCAACCTCAGGTGATCCACCGCCTCCCAAAGTGCTGGGATTACAGGTATGAGCCCCCATACCTGGCCTCTATATCCCTTTTATTACAGTTTATTTTTTCCCTGCTGCAGTAATTTCTGTTGTTGATTGTGTTGCAAGTTTAATGATGCTTAAACTACTGTATTTATAATTTGAGAGAAATATTCTCAGTAAAATGAACTTTAAATGTTTTCATTTTTCCTGTTTTTTAAATGTATATTTTTAAAATGAGATAAGGTCTCACTGTTTCGCCAGATTGGTCTCAAACTCCTGGCCTCAAGTGATCCTCCACCTTGGTCTCCCAAAATGCTGGGATTGCAGATGTGAGCCATCATGCCTGGCCTTAAATGTTTTTAAAAATAAAGTTTGGGCCAGGCGTGGTAGCTCATACCACCGAGTACTTTGGGAGGACGAGGTGAGCAGATCACGAGGTCAGAAGTTCAAGACCAGCTGGGCAAATATGGTAAAATCCTGTTTCTACTAAAAATACAAAAATTAGCCAGGTATGGTGGTGCGCACCTCTAGTTCCAGCTAGTCAGGAGGCTGAGGCAAGAGAATCAGTTGAAACTGGGAGGCAGAGGTTGCAGTGAGCCGAGATTGCACCACTGCACTCTGGCCTGGGAGTCAGAGCGAGACTCCATCTCAAAAAAATTAAAATAAATAATGTTTGGTGTGGAGAATTTTAACTTTCCCATTTTTCCTAAAGCGGTCTCCAGTACCACATTTGAAAGGAAGACTTGGATAAACATTTTAACAGTAAGAGAATCACCCACAATAGACTTTTAAAAGTTCAGTCCTGCATGCCTGAAGCAGAGGCAGGAGATTGAGACAGATATGGTATGCTGAATACTGAAGCTGTTCACCATGGCAGCTTTGCACAATCTGTACAGAAGTTTTACCAGTTCATAAAACTGCTTTATGACCCTGAAGGAATGCCAGAAATAAAACAAACACACCCACAGCAAATACACCAGATGTGGGGCTGATATTCCTGCCGCGATGCACTTCCAGTGAGGAAGCTGCTGTGTGGTTTGGGGCAGGAGCTCGGAGTGATTTGGATTCAGTCTTCCTGTTTTGAATATTTGTAAAAGGAAACGTTAATTTTCCAAAACTTGTAGCTAGTATCCCATGTCACTCAGCCATCCTCTATTTAAATATTACTGAAAATAATGATGAGCTCATGTATGAAAATATCCTTCTTCCTTTTTTGGAGTGTCTTGAGGTTTTCATATGGTGATATTATTATTTGTATAATGAGTATTAATAAAAGTGATAGTAATTGGTAATATGTCTTATTCAAATTTCAAAATTTTGAATTTTAAATACATTTAGAAGTAGAGAGTGTAGAATAATGAATCCCCAGTTCCAGTAGTTATTAGCTCAGAGTCAGTTGTATTTTGCTTTTATCCCCTTTCCCCAAAAAAGGATTATTTTAGGAAAATCCCAGAAATCTGTCATCTCATTTGTAAATATTTCAGTATGTGCCTCAAGAAGATGAGGGCTTTCTTTAAAAGCATAGCCATAATAATATGACATTGAAAAAAATAAGAGTAATTTCTCAGTATCATAAAATAGTCATTGTTTAAACTTCCTTTTTTAAAAAAAAAAAATTGGATTTGTGGCTCATGCCTGTAATCCCAGCACTTTGGGAGGCTGAGGCAGGTGGATCACTGGAGGTCAGGAGTTCGAGACCAGCCTGGCTAACATGTCAAAAGTCTGTCTCTACTAAAATATAAAAATTACCCAGGCACAGTGGCACGTGCCGGTAATCCCAGCTACTTGAGAGGCTGAGGCAGGAGAATCGCTTGAACCCAGGAGGTGGAGGTTGCAGTGAGCCGAGGTCGCACCACTGAACTCTAAACTGGGCAACAGCGAGACTCCATCTCAAAAAAAAGTGAATTTGTTTTACAGGAGCCTGCCCATGGCATTTGGATTTGACACCTCCTTAATCTCTTTTAATCTGTACATTTTTTTCCCTCCATTTTTTCTCTGTTTGCAGTTTATCTGTGGAAGAATCAGGGCATTTGTCCTGTCCTGTTCAGAAGTTTTAGCTGGTTACTAGTGTTTTCCTAGCTGGACAAATCTGGCATTTGACAAATCATTCCTATACTACGGGCCCAGTATATTTTGTGGGAAACAACTACTTGGGGATTAACTTGGTGTAAAAAAAAAAAAATAGGCATTTCTGATTTCATTTCAAATGTTGCAATGGTAAGGTACGTTCCAGTCAGCACTTGGCGAGGCCTGAGGCCCAAGCGTGTGCCCATGCCGGGGTGCAGGGAGGCCGAGAAGTGTGTTACTGCCTCCCTTCTCCTTGGTCCTTATGGGTGGGCATGAGAGGCTGGATCTGACTGACCCGTCACTCTGAGACAGCAGAGGGGGACAAGGAGAAGTGAACGAAACATATGTGTTGCTTCTCCAGGCCTTCGTGTCAGAAATACCTGCCACTACCCTGAGGACAGAGGCTGGCTGTTGGCTGGTGCTCTCGGCTCCAGCTGAGGATGCCCTGGGCTTGGAGCGTTTTCCTTAAAATGAATGAATGAATGAATGAATGAATGAATGAAGGCAGATCTTATGGTAACATGATAGTTGTTCACTGGAGGCACTTTGGAGTTGACATTAATGAGGACTCCACTTTTTAAAATGTGATCTTAAGCTTTTTGATTTTTTAATTGAAGTTTAGAAAAATTAGTTGATACTTGTCTATCCGTGTGAGTGATGCTGTGCTCTCTGGTACATCAGCCTTTTAATTTGTTTCTCAAATCCAGCTCTTAAAAATCGAGCTCTTAGAAGTCAGGGCTGGGCGCCATGGCTCATGCCTGTAATCCTAGCGCTTTGGGAGGCTGAGGCGGGTGGATTGCCTGAGTTCAGGAGTTCGAGACCAGCCTGGGCAATACAGTGAAATCCTGTCTCTATTAAAATACAAAAAAATTAGCTGGGCGTGGCGGCCTGCACCTGTAATCCCAGCTACTTGGGAGGCTGAGGCAGGAGACTCACTTGAACCCAGGTGGTGGAAGTTGCAGTGAGCCAAGATCGTGCCACTGCCCTTCAGCCTGGGTGACAGAGCAAGACTCCATCTCTGGAAAAAGAAAAAAGTCAGATGGGTTGGGCATTCTATCTGCAAATCAGGCTGAACAGAGGTTGGGCCTTGGCACTGGTAGGAGCTCCAGGCACTTCCTGCTGAGAGCATTAGGGAAAGGACTGCGTGTGGGTGCCTGCAGATGGATACCAAGTTCATCTGAAATCAGAAATCACCAGACATTCGAGAAAAGTACAGTTTTCATAATCAAATAAACACTGGTAATATAAATCTTGTATTTTTACTGCAGCACTTGTTTAAGGAGAAGCATTTTTGACAGCTCTTTGAGCTTGTGAAAGGAAATGCAGACTGCGCAAAGCTAGATGCCCTTTTGCAAAATGTTAAACATTTGCTGACCTTGCCGTAAAGTTTTATTGATTATTTGGAAAGCTCTTTTCATTTGTTGTTTTTAGTGTCTCGTCTCTAGGCGTCTGGTGAAAAGGATAGTTTTCCTGGCTTACCAATGACTGTCATGAAATCAGAGGAACATTTTCAAGTCTTAGGTGAAACCATCCTTCCTCCCTGCTCATTGCTGCCTTTACTTGGGGATGGGGAGCCAAAGATGACCAGACAGGAGCACATGGCCCTCTTTCTCTGCGTGGTGTCTGGCTCATGTTCTTTCGTATTTCATTTCCTTTATGCCGGCACTTTTATACTGAAAAATGTCAGCATAGAGGATTTTTTTTTTATATTTTAAAAAAGTAACTCAGAAATGCTTAGGTTTAGTTGGTTATGTGACATATTTGAGGTGGGTAGTGTAACACCCAATCTGAACACTTTTTTTTTTTTTTTGTAGAGACAGGGTCTCGCTATGTCCCCCAGGCTAGAGTCCAGTGGCTCAATCTTGCCTCACTGCAACCTCCACCTCCTGGGCTCAAGCCATCTTCCAATCTCAGCCTCCTGAGTAGCTGGGACTGTAGGTGCATGCCACCACACTGGCCTAATTTTTGTGTATTCTTTTTGTAGAGACGGGGTTTCACCATGTTGCCCCGGCTGATCTGGAACTTCTAGGCTCAAGTGATCCACCTGCCTCCGCCTCCCAAAATGCTGGGATTACAGGTGTGAGCCAGCCTGAACACTTTTTTTTTTTTTTGAGATGGCATCTCACACTGTCACCCAGGTTGGAGTGCAGTGGTGCAATCTCAGTTCACTGCAACCTCCACCTCCCAGATTGAAGTGATTCTCCTGCCTCAGCCACGCAAGTAGCTGGGACTACAGGCGTGCACCACCGTACTCAGCTAATTTTTATATTTTTTAGCAGAGACAGGGTTTCACCATGTTGGTTGGCGAGGCTGGTCTGGAACTCTTGACCTCAGGTGATGCACCCGCCTTGACCTCCCAAAGTGCTGGGATTACAGGTGTGAGCCACTGCCCCTGGCTCTCGTCACAGTTCACTTTAAACTAAAATGATGCTTGCTGCAGTACTGTCAATTCTTCAGAGACGGTACTAATTACGACATTAGAAGCAGCTGGTATTTTACTGTGCCGAAAAAAGGCTAGACTTTTCTGAATTCACAGCAATGACACGAGAAATTTGAAAGTGCACTGTCTACTAGAAGATTAAGTTAAGAGCAACAAGAAAAATGAGTGGAGTTACTACCAAACATATAGACCAAACCCAGTGGTTCACACCTATAATCCCAGCAACTTGGGAGGCCGAGGTGGGAAGATCACTTGAGCCCAGGAGTTTGAGACCAGCCTGGGTAATGTGCAAAACCCCATCTCTGCAAAAAATAGAAAAATTGGCTGGTGTGGTGGCTCACGCCTGTAATCCCAGTACTTTGGGAGGCCGAGGCGGGTGGATCACGAGGTTGGGAGATCGAAACCATCCTGGCCATCATAGTGAAACCCCGTCTCTACTAAAAATACAAAAAAAAAAAATTACCTGGCTGTGGTGGTGCACATCTGTAATCCCAGCTACTCGGGAGGCTGAGGCAGGAGAATCCCTTGAACCTGGGAGGCGGAGGTTGCAGTGAGCCGAGGTTGTATCACTGCACTCCAGCCTGGTGACAGAGCGAGACTTCGTCTCAATAAATAAATAAATAAGCCAGGCATGGTGACGTATGCTTGTAGTCCTTGCTTTCTGGAGGCTGAGGCAGGAGGATTGTTTGAGCCCGGGAGGCGGAGGTTGCAGTGAGCTGAGATCGTGCCATTACACTCTGGCCTGGGTGGCAGAGGGATACCCGGTCACAAAGAAATACAAGAGGATAAACCAAGCATGTGTATGAATGTGGGCCTTCTGTTTTCTGTTTGCCTATTTATCAGAAGAGGATAGTAAGTATCCTGTATAACATCTCTGACCCGTATGCAGATGTTCAGAAAGTGGAAGCTGCTATTAGCAATGGGTCGGTTGAATATTTCATCAAATATTTAGGATATACGAGAATAAGAAGTAAATTAAAAGTATTAAGAGATCCCGCCCTCCATGTCTGTCAAATAGGAAGGACTATGTTATAAGCTTGAAGTAATCCCAAGAGGTTGGTGGATATTACATTTGATTGCCAAAAATTCCTCACATTTCTAATTACTGAAATTAAGTTACCTTCCTTTGAACTTTGTGATGCTTTGCAAACTTTTTACTTTCTTACATTCCAAACTCTTCTTCCTTTCTTAATGCAGGTTCTGGTGTAGATACCATTTAATCACTGTACTTTGTTACGAGTGCTGTGACCACTGTCTTTTCCAAGTGTATTAGCAAGTCTCGGTCTCAAGGGTCAGAGAGCCAGGAAGAGTAAGTTAGCATGGACTCTTACAAAGAGTTCTAGTGGCCAGAGCAATGGGGCTCCTTTCTGTCCTTCCGTCTCAGTCAAACAGGCAAGTCCAAGGCCTTCCGGGAGGAAGATGTGTAGACAGTTCCCTTCCTGGCTGTTCACGTCCTCCTTCCTGTCCTGGTGGTCCCAGCTCAGCTTGCAGTGTGGGAGAGCGTCTCTGTGTATATTTAGGATGCCCTAGCATTGTACTAGGAAGGAGTGAGGATTCATTCTCAATTTCTCATCCTGCTCCAGCGCAGCAGCTGAGCTCATTTCCCGCATTCCTGTTCCTGGGTCTGGGATGGGCACCCCCCATCAGTGCTGCTGGTGTGCAGGGTCCTGCCCAGCTGGTATGGGGGCTTCCTCTGGGACCATAGGTTGCCTGGCACTGTGTGTTGCCTTTTGTCTTTAAGGTAACTAAATCTTTTGCCTTTTGCCTTTAAGGTAGCTAAGGGTAGATTGATCTGTGCATGATCTTAAATACCTCTGGTGAGCTGCAATATCTGTCTGTCAGGAAATATATATATATATATATATATATATATATATATATATATTTAATATAATCCCAATAGTTGACTTTATAAAAGCGTGTATGTTTATGAAGATATTTTCTTTGTCAAAACTAAAGTTTTTACTCAAAATTCAGTTAAAAAATAGGAAAAAATTAAGAAAAACCAGTGAGTAAAATTATTAATTTTTTTTGGGCGGGGGAGACAGAGTTTTGTTCTTGTTGCCCAGGCTGAAGTGCAGTAGTGCTGTCTCAGCTCACTGCAACCTCCACCTCCTGAGTTCAAGCAGTTCTCCTGCCTCAGCCTCCTGAGTAGCTGGGATTACAGGCGAGCGCCACCATGACCAACTAATTTTTTTGTATTTTTAATAGAGATGGGGGTTTCACCATATTGGCCAGGTTGGTCTTGAAATCCTGACCTCAGGTGATCTGCTCACCTCAGCCTCCCAAAGTGCTGGAATTACAAGTGTGAGCCACCACACCTGGCCAAAATTATTAATTTCTAACAAAGAAAAAAAATTAGGATCAGGTGTAGTGAGTGGTTCATGCCTGTAATTCCAACACTTTGGGAGGCCAAGGTGGGAAGATCAGTGTAGCCCAGAAGTTTGAGACCAGCCTGGGCAACGTAGTAAGACCCTGTCTGTTCAAAAAATAAAAAATTAGCCGCATAGTGTTGTGCACCTGTAGTCTCAGCTACTTAGGAGACTGAGGCGGGGGAATCACGTGAGCCTGGGAGATCAAGGCTGCAGTGAGTGAGCCATGATTGCACTACTGCCTGGGCGGGGGGTAGCAGTGGGGGGACGCTGCCTCAAAAAAGAAAAAAAATAGCTGTATCTGTGGGTTGCTGCTTTTTTCATGGTGTGGAAATGGACAATTCTTAAGAAAATGAGTGTGGACAGTGTGGTGGGGCCTGAGGAAAGTGGGTGAGCCCATTCCAAAGAGACAGCCCCCCCTACCCCGACTGCTTGGCTAGAGCCGCAGATGCAGCAAGCACCAGTAATGTTTGTTTCCAAGAATCAGCTGTATTCTGGCAATTGCTTGTTGAAGCTTGGGGCATTTATTTTGTCACTCTAGAATTGAATTTGTGGTTTATTGTCAGCACTTAAGCCAGTGAAAGTGAAGTGGTCTACAGCCTCTGTGATCTCTGGGCGATACCCGCCCCCACCCCAGCTGGATCAGTTGATGAGTGTGATGTGAGCACCCGTGGAGAATGGCCCAGCTTTCCCTCTATTCCAAGATGAGTGGTTTTTTGTTGTCATCGTTGTTGTTTTTAAACAAAACCTTTGGTGAAAATGATTTCCAGCATCTCCCAGCCTGTAGTTCCAGCTACTTGGGAGACTGAGGTGGGAGGATCCCTTGGGCCCAGGAGGTCAAGATTACAGTGAACCGTGATCACACCACTGTGTTCCAGCCTGGGTGACAGAGTGAAACCCTGTCTCAGAAGCAACAGCAACTAGGACTCTCAGGGTTCTCTCTTCTGTCTCCACCCACCTCTCTCATTCTCAAAAGGCTAATCAGACTTCTGTCCCCTGCCTCCTCAAAACTGCTGCTTTTGTCAAGGCTACCTACAGTCTCCACGTGGCAAAAGCCAGTAGGTAATTCCTGGTTGTCATCCGCCTTCCAGGATGGAAGTCCTGGCTTTCTCTGCATCCTGCTGGCTTCTCTTCCCCACAGCCTCCTCATGTTGAAGTCCCCCAGGGTACAATCCTCGGCCCCTCCCCTGTCTCTGTGGACTTCCTGGTGACCACATCCAATACCAGCTGTACACTGGGCACCATGGGCTTCTCCCTGGAACCGCATCGCCTGTCCAGCTGCTTCCCTGCCACTCAGCTCACCAGCCTCTGTCAGCCTTCCCTGTCTCCATGCTGACACCTCCGGCATCCGAGTGCTCAGCCAGTGCTCTGTGCGGCTGTCACCCTGCACGCCCCACCCAGCAGGAAATCCACTCGCCCAACCTTCAGGAACAGCCAGGATCTCACCTGGCTGCTGTCCAGACTGCTGTCACCTATACCCTCGGCCCCGCCACGCCCTACCCCACCGCGCTCCTCAGGCTTTCTCTGACGCAGTCTGTGTCTCACTTGTCTTTTGCATACTCAGTCTGTGTCTCACTTGTCTTGCAACCGAGTGTTCTTAAAGGGCTGCCTTTTTAATCCTCTGAAGTCTCAGGTTGCATTAAGTTAAAATTTAATGTTCTTTTCATAACGTTGTACTTCCTGATTATCAGCCCGTGTGCCAGAGCTCTTATTTAGAGAACTGTATTTGGGGTTAAGAGGGCTTGTTGGAAGGATCACTCTTCTCAGGCTCTCGATTCCTGATGAGACGGGTCTGTGGCTGGCTCCCCGCGAAAGCAGTGTTCTGTCATCTTACAAAAGAGCTTAGTTATTGTGAAATAAAAAATATATTTTGTGTAACTTGAACACCTTTTTCTAAAACTTTGTGATAGGTACTAATTGTCCTGCGTCAGCTGCCTGAATTCTAAGAATAAATTCCAAGCCTTTGGGGCTGTGAACTCACTCCAGGGTGGTCCTGTGAAAGTGCCTGCGTTCCCTTACTCGTGGCACATGCCCTGGCCTCTCCTCTCACAGGGTTTCAGCATGTGCCCCATCCACTCTGGCTGCACTTCCTGGTTCCTGGGGTGCTGTTGTGGCCCCTTCTCCCTCTGCAAGAGGACTGGATGCATATGCATCAGTGCCCCTGGGCCCTCGCACACATCCACACCTCTAGCCTGGCCTCTGGCCCTGGGCCCTCGGTATAGGTCTCGCTGGGCCGTCAGTAGGGGCCTCCTTGGCAGCTGCCCCGCTCCAGCAGCCACAGAGGGGCTGACCCAGGCAGGTGTGGGTCCTGCCCTCCCTTGAAGGGACGGAGCAGTAGCTGGCGGTTGCAAGGAGAGGACCTCAGGAGAGAACCAGGCTGTGGGTGGAGTTGACTACTCACAGAGGGGCAAGGCGTCTGTCTCTTGTGTCGTCTGCACATCACTTGGCCTTTGGGGCCCTGTTCCTTCATTGGTAAAAGATACTATTCATAATAGATAACCTATCACATTGTTTCCAATTCCAAATGTATTGATTGTAGCCACAAAGCAGCTGAGGCCCAGACAGGAGTGGCATGGATGAACAGAACTGTCCAGGGGGAGGCAGAGGGCTTCTGCCAAACGGGGGAAAGCAGGACTCCCGTCAGTCTGCCTCAGGCTTCTGCTCTTGACACCGTCCTCTTTCCTCAGACTCTCCCACCCTGGGCACTCCTTAGCTGGTCTGATCTTGTTTGATTTCATAATGATTTTCTGTCAGTTTCAGGCAAAGTTCCTCCCTCCACCTGCATTTCTTCTTGGCAAAGCTTTTTCTATTTAAAGGGAGCACTGGGCTCCATTTTCCCTTACAGTTTGCCTCTTACATCTGTCAGTGGTTACACTTGATGGATTAATCCATTATTTTTTAGAGCATCAAGAGAAGTTCTTCAGGGGACAGTCTAGGATATGAGGAGTGAAGAGATTGATTAGGAGAAAATTTCTCTTACTAAAAGTTCAGCTGTCTAAAGACTAAAGCTTTACTCAGCCTTTTGGCTGGAAAACATCCCAAGATGTTTAATATCCTCATGTTAGGAGGGACATCAACATCAATTTACGATGACTCCTCATGAATTGCCCGGTGCTATAGACACAGCCAGCTGTGCTTACGGGGTCCCGTCAGCATGCCAGGTCCGGGGGAGCGGTGGTCAGCGCTGCCTCAGAGTCCGATGAGGAAGACAGGCAGGACGAGGTGGCTTTGTGGTGGGTGGGGGATATGGGCTCTGCAGGAGGAGTCAGATGACGCCCAGATGCTGAGGCTGACGCTGCAGGTGATGGTGTGGGCCAGGCAGGGCTTGCTGGACAGTAGCCTACCAGTCGCTGCAACCTGGAGCCTCGTGAGTACTGGCCAGTCGGCCTGGCCCAGTTTCTGAGCTTCGGGGTGCCTGTGTCTCTGGGGACTTAGCATATTTCAGGGCGGCCAGGTGTGGTATCCCATGCCTGTAATTCCATCACTTTGGGAGGGCAAGGTGGCAGGATCACTTGACCCCAGGAGTTCTAGACCAGCCTGGGCAACACAATGAGATTCCGTCTCTACAAAAAATAAAAGAATTGCTGGGCATGGGAGCACGCCTCTGGTCCCAGCTACTGGGAAGGCCAAGGTGGGAAGATCCCTTGAGCCTGGGAGGTGGAGGCTGCAGTGAGCTGTGATCACTTTGCTGCACTCCAGCCTGGGCAGCAGAGCAAAGCCCTATCTCAGAAACAAACAAAAAAAACAAAGGCCCTGCATCCTCCCTGGAAGCTGTCTCTAGTTGCCTCTCCCCGTTCTCACCCCTCACCTCTCCCCACCCCCATGGAAGCTGGTGGTTTCGAAGTGATCACTTCTTGAAAATATAAAACAGCAGTAGGGTCCTGTAAGAAAAATCAGTCTGGTCTCTTTACCATCTCAGACTCTGTAGCGCTAACTACCTGATGTAATTGGATTCCTTTGCCCCAGGCACTGCTCCCCTCCCCACCCCAACCTGCTGTTCTCCTGGCCTCTCCCACTGTGCTGCACAGCACCCCATTCCTCAGGCCGCCCTGGCCAGAACACTAGCGTGCATCCTGGAATCTTTTTGCATCCTGTGTCATGGTCCACTCTAGTTTAACACACAGCGGATGCGACCTCTTCCTCCTCTGCCCCCGGGACACTGTCACCATCATTTCTAAGCCACCATTGCTGTCTTAATGGGGTGATGTTGGCTGCCCCCAGTGGACTCTCCCTACTTGCCCCTCTTAGTTTTCCAAATAGCAACAACTGAACTTTTAGAAGTATTTTGAAAACAGTTTTGCAACAGTTTGAAACTTCAGAAAAGTTGCAAATAACAGAAGAAAGAACTCTCCTCCCCCAACCATTTGCCCTTGAATACTTTAGCACAGGGGTCCCCAACCCCCAGGCCACGGACAGGTCCACAGCCTGTTAGGAACCGGGCCCCACAGCAGGAGGTGAGTGGCAAGAGGCCAGTGAGTGTTCCCACCCGAGCTCCACGCTTAGATCAGTGTGGCATTAGAGTCGCATAGGAGCACAAACCCTGCTGTGCACTGTGCATTTGTGGGATCTAGGTTGCATGCTCCTTTTGAGAATCCAATGCCTGATGATCTGAGGTGGGATAGTTTCATCCTACCCCACTGCCGGTCTGTGGAAAAATCATCTTCCATGAAAGTGGTCCCTGATGCCAAAAAGGTTGGGACCACTGCTTTAGCATGCATTTCCTACAGACAGGAGTGTTCACAGTGTACCAACAAAATCAGGAATGCAGCACTGACACATTGCTGTGTCTAACCTTCAGATTCCACCGAAGCATTGCAGATTTTCTCATACTCTGCTTTGTAGCAGAGGGGTCCGCTGCAGAGCCACACACAGCATGACATTTTCCTTTCTGTGTGATTTGACGTTCATGACCTTGACACTGCTCAAGGTTTCTGGCTGGTGATTGGAGACTGTTTTTACTTCAGGTTTGCCTGGGTTTCTTGGTGGTTGGATTTGGGTTGTGGATCTTTGGCAGGAACATCACAGAAGTGAGGCTGTTTCCCCCCTGGGGTCCTGTGGGATGGTGTGGTTTCTCCTCATCACATAACTGATGCTAGCTGCTCTGATTACTTGATTTCAGGTGGTGTCTGCCTGACTTCATTGTAAAGTCACCGTTTTTCCTTTTGTAATTGATAGGTATATGTTAGGATGTACTTTGAAACTATATAAATATCCCATTTCTCATCAGATTTTAAAATTGTATATATTAATGTCAGTGCAGACTTCTGATTTCCTGGTGTTTTTGTTTTTGTTTTGAGACATGGTCTCACTGTTGTCCAGCCTGGAGTGCAGTGGCACAGACAGCTCACTGCAGCCTCCACCTCATGAGCTAAGTGATCCTCTCACCTCAGCCTTGAGAGTAGCTGGAGCCACAGGTATGTGCCACCATACCCTGGTTAATTATTTTATTTTTTGTAGAGATTTAGTCTTGTTGTGTTGCCCAGGCTGGTCTTGAACTCCTGGGCTCAAGCAGTCCTCCTGCCACAGCCACCCAAAGTGCTGGGATTCCAGGCATGAGCCACTGCACCCAGCCCTGTGTTATTTAATAGGTTATAATCTGTGACCATTTGTGTTTATTTTGAGCACATCCTCACTTCTGGGCACTGGGTGCTGCAGGCTCACCCTGCGGTTTCATGACCCAGCTCTGGTGCTGCCTGAGGAGCCCTGTCTTTTGTTGTAGAATGGGCTTTAGAGACCACAGTCTGCACTGGGTGTGCTTGCAGTTGAACTGCTGCTGCTCCCCGGCCCTCTCGGTAGACAGAGCCAGGACTCATATATGTCTACATTTATCTCTATATCTATCTGTCTATAATGAAACTGAGTTCATACTGATAACTTCCAGTTCTAACCCAGTTCTGTACAGTTAGTTGATTCTTGTTTTCTTCCTTATCTACAACTCCTCTCTCTGAAAGCCCCATCATCCTGAATGTTGCTTATTTGATCAGTCCTCCTGTAGGTAGCAGGAGGATCGTTACCCCCACCCCAGCTGGTTCCCAGGCACTGAAGTCCTCCTCACTCCATCCCACATCCAGCCAAGCCTGGGGAGCCCTGACCCCCTGCTCCCTGTTGAGCTCTGTCTGAATCAGGTGTTGGAGGGAGGCTGCAAGGCTGGGAGGTGGGAGGACGACTTGCGGCTTCCTGCCTGCTTCCTCTTTCAGTGACACCCTAGCAACACCATCCTGGTAGGTAAGTTCCTTCTAGCAGTTGGCCACTGGTGCCAGTTTGGAGTTTCCCCGCACTAGCAGAAGAGCCTTCCCGTGGTTGCCTCCAAGAGCCCAGCATCAGCTGGCTGCGCCACTTCCAGACACTGAGGGCCCAGCCTGTGGGGCTGCCTTTGAGCTCAGAGACCCAGTGCTGGCCAGTAGCATCCTATCCTTGGGGGTCTGAGTTACAGCTTACAGGCCCCTTTGCCCAGGTTTCTATGTTTTAAAAACTCCAGCCTCATCTTTCATTTCCTGATCCTAAGGGTAGCAGGTGCTTTCTGGATTCGCCATCTCCGTGGTATTTCTGTGTGCCCTCTTTATATCTTAGTGACCTAGTTGACGGTTATTTATGTTAAGTGTTCTGTCTCCCCGTCTCAGTACCTGTGTGGTTAAGCAGGCTGCTCCTCCACTGCGATGCGGCTTGCTTTTCTAGTCATAGCTACTGCGGTCTTAATTATTCTTACTGTTTTTGTTTTTTGTTGTTGGGATTTTTGAGACTGAGTTTTGCTCTTGTTGCCCAGGCTGGAGTACAGTGGTGAGATCTGGGCTCACCACAACCTTCACTTCCTGGGTTCAAGTAATTCTCCTGCCTCAGCCTCCCGAGTAGCTGGGATTACAGGCACCCGCCACCATGCCCACCCTAATTATTTTTATACACCAGTACAAAATTGTTACTGTTCCCAGAGCAGTTTGAAAATATTTTTGAAAAGTAATGTTTTCTCTTAGGCTTTTCCTTCTGGGCCCTTCTCTCCTTTGCCCTCTGATTTGGGAACTTGCTTCTGTGTGCACGCAGGTCTCCTGCTGATGCTTTCGTGGTTTTCCTTTCCAAGCCTTCACCTCAGGCTGCCTCCAAGTTCTCCCGCTCCCAGCCCGGCCCCCATCATCTGTGTCTACTGCTTTAGGGAGATGCATACAGAACTATTAAAATACATAATTAACAAAACATGTCTTATCAAAAGAGTAGTGGGGAAACTTTACAAGGAAGTTGAGGCGACTTGAGAGTAATTAATGTGGAAAGAAAAGAGGACATTCAGGGCACAGCCTTGGTACCAGCTGCTTCCTGCATCTCATCTGCCTTTGTCTTCACTGGTTTTTGTTTTGTTTTTTGAGACAGTCTCACTCTGTCCCCCAGGCTGGAGTGCAGTGGTGAATATCAGCTCACTGCAGCCTCCCCCTCCCTGGTTCAAGCGATTCTCATGTCTCAGCCTCTCGAGTAGCTGGGACTACAGGCAAGCACCACCACGCCCAGTTAATTTTTTGTGTTTCTAGTAGAGACAGGGTTTTACCACTTTGGCCAGGCTGGTCTTGAACTTCTACCCTCAGGCGATCCACCCGCCTTGGCCTCCCAAAGTGCTGGGATCACAGCCGTGAGCCACCATGTCTGGCAGGAGATACATTTTGGAAGGCAAACTGGGAACCATGAAATACATTAGTGCCCTTTGGAGAGTCCTGGAATTTTATCCTAAAAATTATAATTAAAATAGTTAAAAAGTGTGTGCATGAAAATGTTCATTGCAAATATATTTGGCATAAGAAAATAATTTTTACTCTCCTAGTATATAAGGATTATAAAAGAAAAACTTTTAAAAGTTAAAAAAAAAAAGTTGTTATTGTTGTTTTTGAGACCGAGTCTTGCTCTGTTGCCCAGGCTGGAGTGCAGTGTCATGATCTTGGCTCACTGCAGTCTCCGCCCCCAGGGTTCAAGCCATTCTCCTGCCTCAGCCTCCTGAGTAGCTGGGACTCTAGGCATGGGCCACCAGGCTCAGCTAATTTTTGTATTTTTAGTAGAAACAGGGTTTCACCATATTTACCAGGCTGGTCTCAAATTCCTGACCTCGTGATTTGCCCGCCTTGGCCTCTCAAAGTGCTGGGATTACAGGTGCGAGCCACTGTGCCCAGCCCAGATGGCCTTTTAAGTTTCAGCTCAAGGGTTCTCTTTAGCCCACCCGCCCTCTCTCCCTCCCTTCCTTCCTTCTGCCTGCCAAGAAGCCAACTGCAGCATACCCATCAGTTGCTCTCTCAGTAGATATTCACCTGTTGGCTTTGACCAGGAGACTTGTGTGTGATTAGATTTGCTGTAATCGATACTGAAGTATATACTGTTGTGCATTGCATAACGGTGGGGATGCCTTCTGAGAAATGCATTGTTAGGTGATTCTTGTCATTGTGCGAACATGACAAGACTACATTACAGACATGACAAGACTACATTACAGACTCAGTTGGCAAAACCTCCTCAGATGGCAAAACCTCCTCAGATGGCAAAACCTACTAGGCCACGTGGCACAGTCTACAGCTCCTGGGTTACGCACCTGTGCAGCGTGCGACAGTTTTCAGCACTGGAGGCAACAGTAGCACATGGTTTGTGTGTAGCTACATTGATTGATTATTGATTGATTGATGGATCATTGATTGATTGGAGCTGTAGTCTTGCTTTGTTGCCCAGACTGGAGTGCAATGGTAGGATCTTGGCTCATTGCAACCTCCGCCTCCCGGGTTCAAATGATTCTCTTGTGTCAACCTCCTGAGTAGTGGGGATTACAGGCACCTGCCACCACACCCAGCTAATTTTTGTATTTGGTAGAGATAGGGTTTCACCATGTTGGATCAGGCTGGTCTTGAACTCTTTTTTTTTTTGAGACAGAATCTCACTCTGTAACCAGGCTGAAGCGCGGTGGCTTGATCTTGGCCCACTGCAGTCCCCGCCTCCCTGATTGAAACCATTCTTCTGCCTCAGCCTCCCAAGTAGCTGGGACTACTGGCTTGCGCCACCGCGCCCAGCTAATTTTTGTGATTTTTAGTAGATACTGGGTTTCACCGTGTTGACCAGGGTGGTCTCCATCCCTTGAGCCCATGATCCACCTGCCTTGGCCTCCCAAAGTGCTGGGATTACAGGTGTGAGCCACCCCACCCGGCCAGTTTTATGTATCTAATCATAGAAAAAGATTTGATAAAAACGTAGCATTATAATCTTACAGGACCACTCCTAGTCATCTGGTCCATCATTGGCTGAAACGATGTTATCCAGGGCGTGACTGCAGTTGCTCAGCGTCGACATCCACGTCATTTGTATAAACGCTCACATTCCAGAAGTGGTCAGATGGGAAATGTTTTTAAACATTTGGTGCAGCACCCCAATCAATAAAGTTTTTATATGGTATCAACTGATGAGACTAAATTTTTGATTTTACTGTTTTACTTGTAGCTAAACCATTTACACAGCTGGTTAAAGAAATGCAGCTTCATCGAGAAGACTTTGAAATAATTAAAGTAATTGGAAGAGGTGCTTTTGGTGAGGTAAGATGAACTTCATTTTCCTAACTTTGCCTAAATTGCCAAAACATCAGCAGCTTCTATTTCACCTTTTTATGGACTTACACACTGGTTTTGGGACGAGGTAATCAGTATCCTTTGGAGAGTTCGTTTTTTCTTCTCTCTCTCTGAGACGAGGTTTCACCATGTTGCCCAGGCTGGCCTTGAACTCCTGGGCTCAAGTGATTTTCCCGCTTCGGCCTCCCGAGGAGCTGGGGAGAAAATCTGAACGATAGAATGAAGAGAAAGAAAACCCAGAAGCTTCTGACTGGTGAATTACCTGAGATATTGTTGGGACCAAAAATAGTTTCTTCGGATGTAGTTTTTTTGTTTGTTTTTTGGTTTTGGTTTTGGTTTTGAGACAGAGTTTTGCCCTTGTTGCCCAGACTGTAGTGCAGTGGCATGATCTCGGCTCACGGCAACCTCTGCTTCCGGGTTCAAGCAAGTAGTTGGAATTACAACTACTTGCTCAATTAGAATTACTGCCTCAGCCTCCCAAGTGGCTGGGATTACAACCACGTGCCACCATGCCCAGCTAATTTTGTATTCGTAGTAGAGATGGGGTTTTACCATGTTGGTCAGGCTGATCTTGAACTCCTGACCCCAGGTAATCTGCCCACCTCAGCCTCCCAAAGTGCTGGGATTACTGGCATGAGCCACTGTCCTGTGCCTGTTTTTGTTTCTGTTTTTTGAGATGGAGTCTCGCTCTATTATTTAGGCTGGAATGCAGTGGCACAATCTTGGCTCACTGCAACCTCTGTCTTCTGGGTTCAAGCAATTCTCACTCCTCAGCCTCCCAAGTAGCTGGGACTGCAGGTGCTGACACCATGCCCAGCTAATTTTTATATTTTTTGTAGAAATGAGTTTTGCCATGTTGGCCAGGCTGGTCTTGAACTCCTGACCTCAAGTGATCCAGGCCTCTCAAAGTGCTGGAATTACAGGTGTGAGCCACCATGCCCGGCCTTCTGACATAGTTTTAAAAACTCCATTCGTTAACTGAATTTTGGCTTCTTGGCATTTTCTAAAAACACAGAGAGGGTTGAATAGCGGCTGTTTTCGTTATCTGTAGTTTGCTTGCCATTGACATACCTGTGTGGCTCTGGGTCTGGTTGGCTTTGCCTGGGGGAGGAGGGTCAGCCACTCGGGAGCAGCTGGAGAGGCTCACCAGGTCCCTTGTATGTGGCCGGGAGCCCTGCCCTGGGAGGCCCGTGGCACGGTGTGGCCTCGCCTTCTGGGCCGTCTTCACAGACCTGCCTTCACTTTGCAGGGTGGTTCTGCCAAGACCAAGGGAGAGGTCAGGCTCCCTCAGCGGCTGTGGGACCACCTCGGGTGCTTTGACAGTGAGTCGCCAGAAGAGCTTTGCTTCTTAAACGGTGGTGCAGTGTCTTTGCACCTGTGCTGAGGTTTGATCTAAGCTCTCCTCAGCTGGGGAACTGTGAGTGTTGGTTCACTGAGGAAAATCAAATCAGAAAACACCCTGTGTCTCCTCCCAGCAGGAGGTGCACTCTGCCCACAGCAGACCTACTAGACACCATTACAAAGTGAGGTGGCTTCTGCTGTGCAGGGCGCACATTTTCCAGTGTGCAGACGGGAAAGAAGGCAAATCAGTACTGTAGGGAAATAGCCCCCTCTGTGCAGTGTCCCGTGAGTGAGTCTTACCAGAGGGGTCGGGGAGGAGAGCAGCCCCTCCAAGGCCCGTCCCAGAGTGACCGGCGCTCCCAGTTTATCTCAGTACAGACCCTGGATCCAGGCCTCACCAGCCAAAGTCAATTTACCAGGGGCCAGGATGGGACACAGAGTTTGTTTGTTTGAGTCAGGGTCTTGTCCTGTTACCCAGGCTGGAGTGTGCTGGCATGGTCACAGCTCACTGCAGCCTCTGCCACCTGGGCTCCGGTGATCCTCCTTCCTCGGCCTCCCGAGTATCTGTGACTGCAGGCAGGGGCCACCACACCTGGATAATTTTTTTTTTAATTTGTAGAAAGGGAGTCTCACAATGTTGCCCAGGCTGGTCTTGAGCTCCTGGGCTCAAGCAGTCCTCCTGCCCCAGACTCCCAAGTAGCTGGGACCATAGGCATGCACCACCATACCTGGCTAGTTTTGTCTTTTTTCTTTTTAGTAGGGACTGAGATCTCGCTGTGTTGTCCAGGCTAGTCTCGAACTCCTGGGCTCAAGTGATTCTCCTGCCTCCACCTTCCACAGTGCTGGGATTATAGGCATGAGCCACTGTGCCTGGCTGAGAAAGCCTTTTAAATTTAAAAACAGATTGCATTCAGTGATGCCCTGTCTGCCTGTTACCAAGCATTGAGCTGTGCCAGGTGGGATGGCTTTGGAGGTGAGCGGGGGCCCAGGCCACACAAGCTCTTCAGCCATGGCCAGACTTTCCAGAGTGCAATTAGGAGGGAGGGAGAGGTACACCAGGGCAGAGAGACCAAGGGAAATGAAAGAATGAGAGAGAAAATTGTTTTAACAGAATGCTTTATAGTTATTTTTAGTACTCTTTTTTGCCAGAGGACTTAATGCAAAACTCTGTTGTGTGAGTTTGAAAGAAGATAACATTGATCGCCTTCTGAGTCCCTCCTGATTGGAGGGAGCCTGTCCTTCCCTCGTAGCTTTTGCTTCCTGGATTCGCTCCCTGCTCTGGTTCCCTTGGAGCCATGGAATCCATATCTGTGAGAGAGGGATTTTAGAAGCCCCCACAGCTGGGGTCACTGTGAGGGTGAAGTGAGGGTGCGGACGCGCGACTCAGCACCGTCTCTGGCACACAGGACGTGCCCAGGGAATGGCAGCTCTCACGGTGACTCTGGTGATGTGACTGTGTGGTATTTGATGTTAGAAAGACAGGGAGGTAGATGATGATGCCATTTAAGAGCTCTTCAGCCCATGACTGCTGCAGGCACGGGGACATGCTGGCTGCTTGCCAGTGGCAGCCAGAGGGTATGGAAGCCACTCTTACTGCCAGTGAGTAGCTTAACAGGGAATGCTGAGGTGGAGACTTGGGCCCATGCGTGAGTAACTTATGTTGGGTGGAATGTACCAGACAGTGGATCCGACATCTTGATGGATGTTGGTAGTGATGGAAGAGCTCATTCAAGATTTGGTAGAGACTGAAAAGTCCAAGAGGACTTCCCGGAGGAGGTGGCCCTTGAGTTGCGCTTTAAAGGACGTGGCTTGTGGCCACACAGTGAGGGCTAATTGTGCCCCACACTGCTGAGCTTATTAAGTGCCAGGGCTCATAGGTCCTCATAGCTGTCTCAGGAAGCCAGTCCTGCCCTTAACCTCTTATAGTGGTGGAACCTGAGGCACAAAGAAGTGAATTAGCAAGATTACACTCCGGAGCCCAGGTGGCTAGTCCCTGCCTCTGTGAAGAAAAGGTTCTTGATGCAGGAACTAGCACGTGTGAGGCGGGTAGGGGGAGCCACAGATAGAAGAGGCATTGTGGGGGTGGGGGGCACAGCTAGAAGGCAGTGTCTGGCCGGGCACGGTGGCTCACACCTATAATCCCAGCACTTTGGGAGGCCGAGGTGGGTGCATCACCTGAGGTCAGGAGTTAGAGACCAGCCTGACCAACATGGAGAAACCCCATCTCTACTAAAAATACAAAAATTAGCCGGGTGTGGTGGCGCACACTTGTAATCCCAGCTACTCAGGAGGCTGAGGCAGGAGAATCACTTGACCTGGGAGGTGGAGGATGCAGTGAGCCGAGATCTCACCACTGCACTCCAGCCTGTGTGACAGAGTGAGACTCTTGTCTCAAAAAAAAAGAAAAAAAAAAAGGCACTTCTTATCAAAGGAAATATATATTTTTTTTTACAGGCACTTCTTTTTTA
>PVKP010027727.1:0-30964 GCA_004027715.1 Plecturocebus donacophilus | reverse complement strand
TGAACACTCAACCAGACAAGCTGCCTGCAAGAGGAGCTACCCAATCCTTTGAGCTGTTCTAACACTGAGTAAAACTCTTCCTCACCCTTCACTTGTCTGCATACCTCACTCTTCCTGGATGCAGGACAAGAACTTGGGCAAAGGTGCTGCAGTCACAGAGGTTTCAAGCCAAAAAAGTTGACACTCCAGAGATCCCATAACACATAGATGATATGATTCAAGAGGATAGGAGTTCACACAATCATAGTATCTTGAAACTTCATTTGCTTCTCTCTATTCTTGCCCATTCACCCTGACTTCCCCCATCTGTTTATAACTCTGGCTTATTGGGCTCCTGGACTCTTGTAACCCAAGATGAAGAACCCACACATGCTGGTAAACGGATGCTTATTTATGTAATACCATGAAAAACTTCTTCTCCTTTTTCCCAGTAAAGGAGCCAACCATAAAATTCACTTTGATTCTTCGTCTTCCAAAAAGCAGTAAAGTGTTTAAACAAGCCAAAGCAGAGGCCCAATCTTCAGTAGTTCTGTGTCTTTAGGGAACTCTTCAATAGGGTGGAACAAGAACCCTGCAAAAGGTTTTAGCAGCTGCAGACCAGTTGACTCAGGGAATCACTCCAGGTTTTCTTTTCTTTTTTCCCTTATGTTTTCTTTTTCTTTTTCCTTTTCTTCTCTTCTCTCCATCCCTCCCACCTCTTTCTCTCTCTTACATGTCTTCCCTTCCTTCCTCCCTTCTTTCTTTTCTTTCTTTCTTCTCTTTCTTTCTTTTTCTTTCTTTCTCTCTTCCTTGTTTTTTCATTCTTTCTCATTCTTTATCTCTTCCTCTTTGTTTCTTTTTCTTTCTTTCTTCCTTGCTTTCTCTTTCTTTCTCATTCTCTTTCTTTCTTCCTCCTCCTTTCTTTCCTTCTTTCTTTTTCTTTCTTTCTCTCTCTTTTTTTTTTAAAGAGTTTACTTGATCTGAAGTGAAGACAGCTGCCCAGAAGGCTCACAGCCAACCATTCTTGAATATAAACTCTATTTGGTCTTTGTTATAAGCAGGTTTTTCAAGGCAAACAGGGGAGAATGGGATGATATCAAGTTATTTGTTAACAATTCTCATTGGTTTACAGAAATAGCATTGATTAGTAATTGGCTTTACATTTTTAAGATATAGAGTGTGAGTTACAGTGTCTGGTACTGCATTCTTAGGGTAATTTATAATTACTTGTGGCACCAGCAACCAGTTTGAAGAGATGAGTGCGTAGTTTAAAAGAAGGGAACTCAGGCATCGAAGCTGTCTCATTTTTTAATGTCTCTCTGGGCCTAATAATTTCCTCAGAAGTTCTATTCTTTTCTCAGCATTTAGTAAAGATTTGCTGAATGTATGAGCAAGTAAATCCAAAGACAAACCAAGCCCTTACAAAATGGCATCCCCAGGTATCTTTGCCAAGATGGCTGTCAACCTGCATTCACAGACAGGTAGTTGGAACAGGGGCCAGGGCCAATGGGAGGCAGAGTACCTTTTTTCAGGCTCCATTTTGAAATTCAATACTTTTTAAATCACCAGTGTTCAATTAAGTTTAGCCTAAAGCTGCCTCCTTACATATTTTAAGTTCCACCTAAAGATTTCTTCATACATAGTAAACTGTAGCCTAATGGCACGTAAACAGACCTAACCTACTCTTGTGCCAATCACTGAGTTTCAGCCACTCACAGGCAGCCAACTGCTTCATCCCTGTTCAAATGAGGAAACGCCACGCTGGAACCAACCCAGCTGTTTCTGTACATTATTTTCCTTTTTATGTTCATAAATCTTGACCATGTGGCAGCTCCAGAGAATCTCTGAACCTGTTTTGTTTCAGGGGCTGCTCAACCCACGAATCACTCTTTGTTCAATTAAACTCCATCAATTTAATTTGTCTAAAGTTTTTCTTTTAACACTAGAATAATGGTATCATAATCTCCCTCACTCTAATCATGTGGAGATTCAGATTTTTTCAGCTAATAAGGGTGTTACTGAAGTTGTTCCAGCCCTTTTTTGTTTAAAAAAGAATTAAAAAAAAAATGTCCTAGTTTTACTGCTAACAGTATTTCTCTGACTTTTAGTTTTGTACAATTTTCATAGTAAGACAATAACAGACATTATGTGATATCCACACAGGAATATTACATCCTGATATCCATAACAATATGAATAATATAATGAGTTATGGTTAAAAAACGTAACTTATTTTACTCTCTTGTCCTTGCCTCTCCTTTTCCTTTTCAATCTTGCCAGCAAATCTTGCCATTTAAAATTTTATATTTAAAATGACATATTCATTTTTCTCCATAGGGAATATCAGTGGTCTATAAACTAGACAGCATTCCTTTCCTATAATAAAGCAAAAACAGTAGATGTCTTTTGTCATATCCTATCAAACCAGTAATAATCCCTCTGCCAAAATCATCTTTTCTGAGTGTCTGCTTTTTCGCTTGTCTGATAGCTTCTCTTGGCACATAGTTCTCTCTTTTGAACTCTTCTGCCAAACAAGCACAAAACAGGACAGGAAACAAAAACGCTGAGGCCCAGGTCTCCATGGCCCACATCCCCATTTGTGAGAGCACAAGAGCCATTAATTTCCTCATTCAAGATTGCCTGATCTATTTGTTGGTCCCTAACAATTTCCTGAGCGTACCTGAATTAATGCAAGTGATTGGAATGAGTGGTTACTTTTTAGTCTCCGTACTGGCTTTATACTCTACCTCTCTTCTTTTCCTGTTCCGGCTCCCATCATCCTTTCTTGAAAGGGAGCATGTGGGAGTGAAAGGACACGGGAGAGTCAGAACAACAGTGACTGAGTTTTGTCTCTGCTGCTAACTTGATAAGTGACCTTGGACAAGCTGTTTTCTCTTTGTGAGTCTCGTTTCTCACCTTTACAATGGTGGCATGACCACTGAAGCAAAATAGCATGAGTGAAGACAGCATCTTTAGAAACTAGATGGTGACCAATAAATGACTGTTGTCTTTGTGCCATCATGATTCTGAGTGTTCTCTCATCAAGTGGAGTGTTCATTACATTTTTCAACCAACTGGAACAACATAATGCACAGTAAAAATGATTATTTCTATTATAGAGACTATATAGTTATAATATCTGCAAATACTCCCTTTGTATGTGGTATTTCATGGGTAGAATTAAATAAAATTGAATAAAATTTTGTTTTATAAATTCATAAATGTAACACAACAAAACAGCAAATCTGGAAAAAATTTAATGCTTTAGACATAATTTTCATCAATTACGTTCTTAAAAAGGGAAATATCATTTAAAAAGAAAATAATTTCGAAATGCAGTTAAAATGTCAATGATTTACTCATTGTTTAAAAAGATACTAATTCTCAAGATTTATTTTCTCCTTATTTAGCACTTAGATTACTGTAGAAGATATTTTAGAAATATTACTACTCAATTCTACTAAGATAATTGTTAGTATTATCCTTTGAGAAACAGAAATGGGGGTGCATTATTAGACTACAATGCTATTAGTTAATTGAGGTTTTCCCTTTCTCTGTAGAATAATAAGCATCAGTAGTATTCAACAACCATTTCCAAGTAACACATTTTTCTATAACATGTTTGTTCATTTCTTAAAAATTAGTATTTTGACACTTCTTGAGACATGTGCCATATACTGGCTGACAAGCACATATTCAAAATGTCTTCATGGAACAAAGCTTTTTGAAAATGTGATTTTATTGAACAAACCAGTTTTCACTATTTAACATTATTTGATTATAGCTTGAAATACTTACACATTTCACACACTCTACAAATATTTGGGCTATAAGTATATAAGTAGCATATGCAATTCTGAGTAAGAGAAAAAGCAGGTACACATTTGCCACAAGCAGAAGAATACAGGTTTGCATATGTGTGTATGATTCGAGGTAGAATAATGCAGAAAACCAATGATAGAAAGGAGAAAACATCTCAAATGAAGAAAGATGTTGAATTGGAGTTTCTATATAAACTTAGTTCTAGTTTTCTGGGTCAAAATTATACATTCTGACAAAGATGATTTATGTTAACTTACAGTAACACACTCAGTCACCTTCAGCTCTAGCATTCAGTCCTCACAATAGTATATTGTGGTAAGTTACAAAGGCACTGCAACTCCAACATAAATAAATTTATAAATTAAGAACACAGTTTGTCAGCATTCTGGAATGGTAAAAAACCTTAACAATGAAGCAGAGAAACTGGCCCACCATGTCATGACTTCTGAGTTTTCTCTAAGATAAATATTTCAAAAATATGCAACTTAACATTTTTCAAGTACAAAAAAAATGTGGGAAAATATTCTGCTCCTCTATTTTTACTTTAGTTATGGGCACTCAGGGAGGCATTTAATAACCTTTCCCTTGAAATGCTTAGAAAAATTTTATTAAAAATGAAAAATCAATAGGAAATGAGTCACATCAAGAAAAAGTAGAAAAAAAATATGTATTTCCAAGTGAGAAAAATGTACAGAAGATTGATGTAAAAAACTGTTATCAGCTTCTTTGTGAATGGAATAACCACTTTCATTCATGGAATGAATAGATGCAGTGATCTTCTTCAAGAAAGTGCCTATTAGAAGATCACTATAAATCTGATGGGATTCCTTCAGCTCTATTTGGAAGAATCTCACTGAATAAAAACTAGTAAGCTCTAGTTTCTGACATATAGACCACAAGTTATAAAACAGAAAATCTCTCCATACCTAATGCTGTCCTCAACTCAGTGAGGATTTTGTCACAGCTGCTTATACATACTTTTAGGATCATTTTTCCATGCTCACATTTGCCTGTAAACTTCCTAGTCGCATAGTTTTATAGTAAAGCACCCCAACAATTCAACTTGATATTTTAGTTTTTCTTATTATAAAAATAATACATATTCATTATGATTAATTTTGAAAGTAAAAATAAAAATAATAAAATATAATAAAATCATCCATGTTCCTACATATAAATAAATTACTATTAACAGTTGGTGGGTTTAAAACTTATGTTCTTTTACCACTTTAGATGATGGCCATGATATATTGCAACAAGCTGGCTTTGATCTTCAATTTTGGAATTTAATTTTGGTTTTTAATTTTAGACTTCAATTTTGAAGACAAAAACTTCAATTTTATTTAATTTTTCACTACAGTAGAATATTTTAATAGAATATGTAAAGTTAATCTAATCTACATGGATAAGTAAGCATAATGATGGGTTTATAAAAGTACATGTAGATCAAAACTTAAGTTATACACAGTTATGTGCAATAGAGGTCAACTGTAACTTCATAAAGCTATTTAAAAGCAAAATTAAAAAGTTATATAAAGAAAATATGTTACAACACAATAGATCTAAACAGTGGTACATGGTTGCCTACAATATCTTTCTCAATACTTCCTGGAATGGCTTAGATATGGATTCAGTGCACTCAAAATACGAATGTAATTATCGAAATACCAAAGTAATTTTTCACAAATGTAGGGGAAAAAAATCCTAAAATTTGTATAGAACCACAAAAGACATATAATAAGCAAAGCAATCCTAAGCAAATGGAACAAATCTGGAGGCATCACAATATATGACTTCAAAACATATTATAAGGCTATAGTAACCAAAACAGCATAGTATTGATATAAAAATAGATAAATAGACCAATGGAACAAAACAGAGAACCCAGAAATAAATCTAAATATTTAGACTCAATTAATCTTTGATAAAGTGACCAAAGGCATACATTGGGAAAAGGATGTTCTATTCAGTAAATGGTGCTAGCAAAGCTGTAAACCCATATGCAGCAGAATGAAACTGGACTCCTATCTCTCACCATGTACGAAAGTCAACTTAAGATTAATTAAACACTTAAACATAAGACATTAGTCTAGGCAAAGATTTTATGGCTAAGATCTCAAACACAGGCAACAAAAACATAATATAAACGAATGGGACTATATTAAAGTAAAAAGCTTCTGCACAGCAAAGGAAACAATCAACAGAATAAAGAGACAGCCTCTTGAATGGGAGAAAATATCTGTACACTATTAATCTGATTGGGGACCAATAACCAGAAAATACGAGGAATTCAAACAACTCAATGGTAAAAAACCAAATACCCTCATTAAAAATGGGCAAATAATATGAATAGACATTTCTTAAAAGAAGACATACATATGGTTGACAAATATATTTTTTAAATGTTCAATATCACAAATCACCTGGGAAGTGCAAATTAAAACTACAATTAGATAGTATCTCAACCTAGTTAGAATGACTATTATTAAAGGACAAACAATAAAAATAAACCAGATATGAGGATGTGGAGAAAATGGAACTCATACATTCTTGGCTGGTATGCAGATTAGTGCAACCACTGTGGAAAACGGTATGGAGATTTCTCGAAGAACTGAAAATAACACCACCATATGACTCAGCAATCTGCCTACTGGGCATTTGTCCAAAAAAAAAAAAAAGAAAGAAATCAATATATCAAAGGGATACTTTTACTCTCATGTTTATCGCAGCACTCTTCACAATAGCAAAGATATGAAATCAACCTAAGTGCTCATCAAGGGTCAACTGGTTAAAGAAAATGAGTTATATATATATAATGGAATACTATTTGGCCATAAAAAAGAACGAAATCCTGTCACTTGCAGCAACATGGATGGAGCTGGAGGTCATTTTATCCAATGAAACAAACCAGGCACAGAAAGACAAATACTGCATGTTCTCACTCATATGTGGGAGTTAAATAACTTGATCTCATAAACACAGAGAATAGAATAATAAATACCAGAGTCAAGAAAGCGTAGGTGGGTGAGGATGATGATGAAAGCAAGTTGGTAAATGGATACAAACATACAGTTTAATAAAACAAATAAGTTCTAATGTTTGATAACAGAATAGGGTGATTATACTTAGCAATAATATTTTCCCTATTTCAAAGTAACTATAAGAGGGGACTTGAAATGATGCCAACACATAAATGATAAATAGTCCAGGTGATGGATACCCCAAATACCCTGACTTGATCATTATACATTCTATTCATGTAACAATACTCACATATACCCCATAAATACTCAAAATATTATGTATCAGAAAAGAAAACCATACTTCATAAATAAGTAGAAATAATACTATATTATCTAAAGCAGAAATAAATAAAAATGATACAAATTTCTTCATTTTTTTAATCTAAAAGAACCACTCGTTTACCAAACGTTGAATTTCTGCCTGGTGGGTAATGGCAGATAAGAGTAAAGTTTCTAGAATGAACATTGAAGAACCTTCAGAGGAGCTGTAAAAAATGTGATATCTGTGCTTCTCTGTCAATGTCAGGAAATTTGGTGCCCTTTGACTTTACAAAGGAGAGACTTTGTCCCTTTTTGGTGGATCAAATAGGGCTTTATCTACATTAATCATTTTTTCTACATTTAACATTTACTCTGACTGTCTCTTGACATTCAAGAAAATGTGTCAGAGAGCACAGCCTTCATTTAGACTCAAGGCTTGATGCCTTTGTCTGATTGTCTTGCCGGCTTCTACCCCAGGTTCCCTGCCTCAGTGTCTTTGCCCCATCTGATCTTTGCAATGTATCACCACCAGAAAAATCTCCCTACAAGTTCCTACTTCTCATCTGTGAAATGGGACATTATGAATAACTATCACTAATGTTATTACTTAATTAAAGAATTTCCATCTATGGGAAGCATTTAGAGCAATATTCAGGATATAATATACACATAATAAGTGTTGTTTATTTATTATCAATACATATATTAAAATGTTGTTATTTTGCTAAGACTAAGTATCTCACTTATCACATTCCATTTCCTCACCTCTGAAGAAACAATCAGTAGTTTCTCATTGCCTTTAAGGTCCAGTCCAATCTTATTATTCCTCCATCCACTGCTTTCATGATTTTTGCCACTTTTCTTAGCAAAAATTGTGTTAGCCAAGTATTCTACTTTCAATCCAAAAGCAATGCAGTTTCTGCTTTTTCTCAGCTAACATTACTCAAACTTCATTCACAAACATCCCTAGACTTCCACAAACCTTAGAATCACTTTATTTCCTTCTTCTAAAATCTACTTGATTCTAGTATCTGAACTATTTACATTGACATTAGGAATACACATAAAAAACAAAAATAAGCCTCATATCTTGGGTCCCCAATTATGCTGTAAACTCCTTCAAAGTGTCTTTCTGCATTTTATGTTTCCATGTTTGCAGCAGAACTCAACATGTAGTAGGGACTCAGTAAATGATTCCTAAAAAACCTGGCGGAGAGACAGTTCAAAGAGGGAGGGTAATTCCATTCCAAAAAAGGTTTAACTCACATTTGGAATCGCCACTTAAGTCATTACTCTCAATCCGTTTTACTCTATTTCAAGGCCAAGGTTCAAGTCAGCCATCCAAACTGGCGCCTGAGTGAAGCCAGGTTGCCTATAACTCCCAAGAGAAAATGTGAAGGGTAGGACAAGACAGCTAATCCAGCAGGGAGCATTTCTGTGATCTCAGGCTCTTACAAATATGGTTGAGTTTTGCCTGAAAATGAAAAGCACACACAGACACTGTGGGAGACTCCGTCCTGGCCAAAGCAGCAAACAGCTGTTTGTGTCAAATCACTTTTCCTATCTTTATTCATGTCCCATTACCTTTAGGTTATGCCCAAGGGCGTCAGGGGCACTGGATCCTCCTCAGCGCCTGTTTAATCAGGGTTGCCACTTGTGTCCTAGGGAATGAATATAAACGTGCATTATTATTATAGCACACCAATTTTGTAGACGAAAAAATTGATAAATTAGACAGGTTATATGACTTGCCCAAGGATTTGTTATTGGTACATACCAGCACCAGCTTTCAAAGCCAATACTGTTTAACTTCAGAGCCCTCTAAGCAAGACTAACTCTTCTTGCATCTTGCTGCGTTGAGAGTGGTCTACTTTTCCTAGGGATAGTCTGTCTTGTAGATAGCAAGCTGGAGGGTTAGAATTGTACAAGAAGGTATCTGAGTTCAGCGCTCTCCTCAGCAAGTTATTCCAGACCAGAACCCTCTCTACAGGCAGAGAGACACACAGCTATCTGAAAGAGCAAAAAGATAACCAAGCCAAGTTATTTCTTCTATACAATTCCAAATTCTGTCTTAGAAATTATCTTGTTTTAATGTTGTTCTGTAAAGTTTGTATATTGCTGAGTAGAAATTATTTTTTTTCCAAAGCTATTTTCCAAATTCAGTGGGTTTAGATGTTTCACTATAAGATATACTGTGGAAGCCCTGAGTTTCTGACAGTTAGCAGGAGAGGAGGGTGAAGTCATTATTTCCTCTCATACCTCATACACAGTGTGTGAGGTGAGCTGCTGGGATTAGACTTACAAGGTCAACTCTGGAGAGGCTATTGAGTCTCTGTTGCCCTAGGTAGGTTAAGTGCCATTAAGTGGCTGTACCTACCTTCCCAAGGGTCTCTTTTGCCAAATCCTCTTGGGCTTCCAGTAGAGGAGCTCCATGGTATTGAAAACATGTTTTTTTGTTTTTTTAAATCTCAATTACATGTAAAAATAAATCTAAACAAATATACCTAAACGTTTAACAGTGACACTGAGGCTGTTTGAGAAGGCAATACTACTGGTCAAAACCATAATAAAAGGCATAAAAAATAATTAAAATACACAATAGAATCACCAGGAGCTTTATGAAGCTATCAGTGCCTGGGGCCTATCACTACCTATTGGGATAGTATAAGAAAAGATAAAACCTGAGCTTACAATATCTTTACTGCCAATCTTGACTGTTAAAAATCATAGTTTATAAGACCCCTGGTTTACTTAAAAAAGGTAGTATTAGCCACACTCAGAATTTCTTAATTTGGAATTGTAAAATCTGCAGAGTATTCCAGCACTTCTGGCCATTTTATCAATAGAAGCACTTCCCAGTGGCTTTTCTGACAAGCATCTTCTTAGCTCCTGAGGTTTTATCTATTTATGGTGTGAAATTTAGAATATAAAATGGGCATTCTAGGAAGACAAATTAATAGCTGCTCCATAAGCTCTATGACCGAAAGAGTTTTTGCACTGAGAACTAGAAAGGACAATTTATACCTATGCACTCTGGCTATGTCACAAGTCTGAAACAATTAGATAATCTGCCAGTTATTAGGAAACTAATAACCACTGAACATCTATCATGTACTAAGAGAAATGGCGTATATTTGAGATCTCAAATAATCTTCAGAAAATCTAGGTGAGGTATGTATTCTTAATTCCTACTTTATGAATAAAAAACTATGAATTGAGAATAACAGAATTTGATCACTCCTTCAAAGTCCCAAAGTCATAAATTGATAGTGTCAGAAAGCAAAATAGGACTTCCCGATTAAGTTGTCCCTTCTCTCTCTGTAACATTGTATTTTCTTCTCAAACAAGAAATGATTTTCCCCACCTTGCTTAATTATACTCTTGGAAACCTAGGCTAACATCAAGGATTGATTTTACACTTAGCATTTTTCATGCACCATCCAGGCCAGAAAGCAGTTAACAGCGGTGGTGCCATGGATGTGTGAAGCTCAGATGTTCTTCAAGAGACCCTGCTGTGGGAGGGGGCATTGCTGATTGAGCCCCAGCTGCTTCCCTGTGGGGCCCACTGCCAGCTTAGCATGGAGGCCAGGCTCTCTGAAAGTTGCTTTCAGCCAGGGAGTGAGCACAAGGGGATATTAGCCAGCTTGTTCCTGCCTGAGATGAGGTTCTTCCAAGGGACAATATTTGCTCAAATACTGTACACCAGCATGGCCAAAACTTCCTTTGACCTGTGCTAAAGTCTGGAGCTCTTCCTGTTCAACTCCTTCTCCCTTTCATAGAACTTCACCATGATCTGCCTATTCCTGCTCCTTCACCCCTTATTCCATACGGACATTTTTCCATGAAATCTTTTTGTGTCTAATCCCATCATGGAGGCTGCTCCTCAGGAGACCTGAACCAAAACCTCTCTTTCTCTCTCTCTCTCGCTGTCTCCCCCCACCCCGCCCCCACCATCCCTTTCCTCCAACATTGAGCCCTACGCCTTTCCATTCAAACTCATGAACTGTGTTCTCTCTATTTCCAGCTACTCTTGTTCGGTCCTAGAACTGTTATAATCAACTCCTGCCTATCCTCCTGCTTCTAATGGAGCTCCTCCCCAGCTTCCCAGTTACTCTTTTTCCAATGAAAAGTGGTTCCTATTGCACATAAGTATATGCTCCTCTGATGGCTCCTTATCTTCTGCAGAATAAGACGAATGTCTTTGCTTGACATCTGAGTCCCTTCTTCACCTGGCCCTACCTCCCTTGCCACTAGTCTCTTGACACCAAAATGCCAATCAGACTGAATTCCTAAACCTTTTCTGTCACTTTGTGCCTTTGAACTTGGACTGTAGGTTTCCCTCTACCTAAAAGCCCCCATCCCTCCATATGCCATAGAACTTAGCATGGTTTTAAATTAGGGATAGTAAGTGTCTTTTGCCATACTCTGTGTACTGTGAGATTGTTTTTTTAAAGTTTTTATAATAAGGCTGAGAGATTTCCTGATTAATAGACCCAAGGTTCCCTTGAGGAGTCTATCTCATGGAAACAATTCAAGATGAGCAAGGGAATTTATATACGAGGACCACTTGTCATAGTGTTAATTGCAATAAGCATAATGCAAAACAACCTAAAGGTTCAACAAAAGAGAACCGATTAAATAAATGACAGCCAACTCACAAAATGGACATATATGTAGTCACTAAATGTGAAACTGAAATAATAATGTCTTGGAAAACTGCTTGCATTATTTTGAGTGAACATAGCAATTTCAAACACTCTATGTTAAATGGTTTGGCTGTGTCCCCACCCAAATCTCACCTTGAATTGTAATCCAAATTGTAAATTTCCAGGTGTCAAGGAAGGGACCTGGTGGGAGATGATTGGTGATGTGAACAGTTTTTCTCATGCTGTTCTCATGATAGTGAGTGAGTTCTCACAAGATCTGATGGTTTTATAAGTGTTCAACAGTTCCTCCTTCACATGCTTTGTTCTCTCTGCTGCCATGTAAGATGTGCCTTGTTTCACCTTCTCCTTCCACCATGATTGTAAGTTTCCTGAGGGCTTCCAAGCGATGTGGAATTATGAGTCAATTACACCTCTTTTGTTTATAAATTACCCAGTCTCAGGAAGTATCTTTATAGCAGTGTGAGAATGGACTAATACACTGTGTCTTAGTTGGTTCAACTTTAAAATAGACAGGTATCCAAATCTCTGGATGTATATCTAACAACAGACAGGATTGACATCCTCTGAGAAAAAGAGAAAGTATGTGTGTCCTGGCTTCCTTTTTTATGTTTTTCTGAATTTTTCAATTTTTCAGAAGAAAAAAGCATTCTCAGGCTGAAAATTGTGTTAAGATAATACTTAAGTTGGGGATATGGAGTAGAAGAAATTATTTTTAGGTTTTATAATACTACCAAAATTCAAAAAATACATACGGGCTAAAGAATAAATGTTCAATAATACTTGAAGGGTAACATAAACATTATTTTATAAATTAAAAACAAGTTTTTGAGTTTAACGTTATATAACAGTGCTTGACATTGACTACACATCATAATTAACTATATGTAAGTCATATTTAATTAACAAATGCATATTTATTAAGAATGAAATTAGTAGTCTTTTATATGATCAAATGGATAGTCTTTCTTCTTTCAAGAGAAAAATAACAAAAATATATTTCTAACTGGTAATGAGTCACTTGAAAGAACTTTCATTTTTCATTTTTGCTGTGAATTATTTTTCCTTACTCTGAGAAAACTAAATCAACTATTTGGATTCTGCTTTCCTATTTCACATGATTGACAAAAGCATGGTTTTTCCATTTTCAAAGTAATAAAATTGGATCAATAAAGTAAACCTCCTTACAGCACCATAATCTCTCTAAGACTCTGAGCAGCTTTTTACGTGTCTTGATCCAATTTAATCCCAATGACCAGCCAAGGTGTATTTTGCAGATTCTCCAGAAGAAATATATGGTTAAAAATAAGTGGAAATTATCTACATCAGTGGTTCCTAATCTTCATGGGGCTTCATCACGGAACTATTTGATTTCTTGGCACCATTCTCTGACCACATTCCTGCTCTCACTCATTTCTGCAAAATGGTATAGGAATGCAATTTCTTAAATACATTCGATCTTCAGGTTCCTCTTGTAATAAAGCAGGATTAGCTAATACCCTCTGAACTTATCTCAAAATCAACTCTGGGAGCACACTGCAATCACATGCAGAAGGGCATGGCTCCTTTCTACAAAGCTGAGAAGAGCTGACTTTGGAAGAGCTGCTTTGAAATAAGTCTAAGCCAAGTCAGATTTTAATATCATGTGAGAAGAGGGCAAAGTACATGTTATTATACCACAGGGGGCCTCTCTCAGACACTTTCGAAGCCATAGACATTTATCAGTGTTTTGACAATAATGATTAAATCAATAAAATAAACTAATAAGTAAATGTAACAGTTAAATGCATTGTATTTGAAAACTTTAAGGCTTTCATAATGTTATATGAAAAGAATAAACTATAATTTCCAAGGTATCATCAGTGTAGTACTTAATTTAATTTTATATTAACGTTTTTAATAAAATGAAGAGAGAAAAAAGTGTAGATATATTTACCATGTACATATACAAATGTATGTGCATATATATATATACACGAGTGCATTCTCTCTCTCTTTGTGAATAAATCCACACATAAATATGATTTTACTAAGCTTGATTAAATTTTCAAAGAGTAAACCTCAGATGTCTAAATTTCTCAATGTTATCCTTCTTTAATATGTCAAACTGGGTTCACTTATCTGTTGCTACTCAGAGGGCATCCCAAAATTTAGCAGTTCAAAATTATAGCCATTTTATTTGAAAATAATTGTATGGGTCTGGCATTTAGGAATGATTCTGAAAGAATAGCTTGCGTTTGCTCCACAATATCTGGGGCCTCCACTGGGATGGCTTGAGGAGCTAGGAGTCAGTTTCTTGGGCTATTGGCTGGGGTGGCTCAATTGGTACTAGAGGATCCAAAATGCCTCTCTCATAGCTTGGTATCTTGCTGTTGACTGTGTTGTAGGGTAACTCAGTTTTTGCTGACGTATCCTCTTTCTCCTACGAATGGACTTTCATCATTCAGTAATCTAGTCTAAATTTCTATACCTACTGAATTGCCTCTAAAAGGACTAAAACGTAAGCTTGAAACACTTCCTAAGGCCTAGGTCTGGAACTGGTAAAACATCACTTCCATCAAATTCTATCAGTGAAAGACATCAAAAGACCAGCCAGGTTTGAGGGATAGAAGGCATTGTTGGTGGTCATCTTTGGAAATGACCTACTCCAAGACTTTACTAGCATAGCATTTTTCTTCCAAGGAGCTAAACTTTATCTTTCATATCAGGGTTGATATTCTAAGGAAAATACAAAATAAATCAAGAAATTTTCTAGTAACATAAAATCTCAATGAACTTGGGGAATAGTATTTTCTATTAGGTTAACATTTCTTGTTAAGTGAATGTTAACTGAGTTTATTTCGCTTTATTTTTCTTTGGGCTATGCATCATTAGCTTACAAGCCTCTTTCACTCACAGTCAGTCATATATTTATTCGACAAAAGTTTATTGAGCGTATTTTGTGTGCTAGGCACTGTTATGAGTGCTGGAAATGCAGCAGCAAACAAAACAGATAAACTCCTCATCCTCAAGAAGTTTACCTTCTAATTGAGAAGTCAGACAATAAATCAGCTACTAAATATATATATATGTGTGCATAATATATATAAATTATATATCATATAATTATAACATATAACAAATATATTGTAGTCTGTTAATTTACAACTAATCTTACATGTTATTTGATATATATAACACACTCATATATACATTTAATTACTAGATCATACATTTAATTTGATAATGTCATAACATTAAATTAGATGTGTGATCTATGATACATCAAGTTGCAATAAGTACTATGAAGAAAGATACAAAAATGAGGGGCTAGCAGTGCATTTTTAGAAAGGGTGATCAAGGAAAGTCTCTATTGACAAGGTGAAAGTTTTGCAGAAGTAATTAATGAGATAATTATCTCTGTGTATATGTTAGGGGATTGGGATTTTTGGGTGGATGAGATAGCAGGTGCAAAGGTCCAAAAGTGGGAGCCTGCAAGGAAACCAGAGCTTCTGGAGTGCATGACGGGGAGAGGCATGTGGTCAGAGGGTAGCAGAGAGCCAGACCATGCAGGCTTTGCAGGATAGGGCAAGGACTTCGGATTTTCCTCTGAGTGAAATAGGGTGCCACTGCAGGTCTTGAGCAGAAGCATGATGTGATATGGATTACATTATAAAGGGTAACATTGGCTGCCCTGTGAACTATAGTGAGGCAAGTGTGGAAGAGGGGTCACATTGGGAGGGTATTGCAGTAATGCAGGTGGGACATGGATGTGACTGGGTCTAAAGATTTTCTACTACAGGTGATAAGATGCATTTAAAGGTAGATCCAATGATGTTGGCTAATGGATTGGATGAGAAGTGCATGAAAAAGAGAGGAACCAAAGTTTCAGCCTGAGAACAGAGTATGTGGTGGGACAATTGACCGAGGTGACAATTCACCTTTCATGAAAAATGTCTCTCTAAAATGCACCACTCTCCATTATTTCTCTATTACACATGAATAAAGAAAAAATGTCAGTTTTTGCTGTTTATTTGAAGATCTTGTATGTGGCTTTGGACCATTATTTTAAATATATATCTCCAATGTACATGTAATGTGATGCCTTGTTATAAACTGTACCTTTTGTGCTGGTAACACAGAAGACATCAAAAGTGGCTTTAAAAAAATTTTAAGTAAAATAGTCTACTGATGTCAACTTGTTATGTGGTCATGTTTTTCTTTGAAATGGAGAACAGAGAAACAAATGTATGTGTTGTTCTGTTGAGTTATGCTTTCTGTTATTTTTACAATACTTAGCTCATCACTGACTAATTCAGTGACGAATAAAATACATCTTAAAATATACCAGGATAAAACAAAGAGGACTTTAGCAGTCACTAGAAAACAAAAAAACAAAACAAAAAACAAAACGCTCTTCTGAAAATTAACATTGCTGCTTTAGAGTCAACTATTTCAGCCCCCTCATTTTTTGTGTGTGGGATTTGAATTTCTTCACCAAGAACTAAATGTGGCAAGATACTATTAAAATAGGAGACAAAGAAAAAAGCAGGAGAAAGGACCCCTCAAAAAGCTACCAAAAGCACCTGATCACCTTGTCCTCATTTCACAAGGCTGCCGCGTATTTATTACCTGCCATCTTCTAGGGAAAATAATCAAGGGAGGGAAATTGACTAGGCTCTCATTGAGGTAATAACAAATTATCTCTTTCTTTCAATATTCCTTGGCTGCTGAGAAATACCCTGGTGAACCCTGGCTAGGTTCTCAATATTATAGTTTTCTCAGTGGGAGCATCATTGCTTGCTTTCATCTGCAGTAGTCTCTTCTCCTGCAGAGATGCTGGCTACTTTCAAGGTCTGCTTGTGAGTCCTGTACTCTCATTGTAGAAAGTTCTCCTATTATAATTTTTACCATCTGCTTCTGATATTCAGGCTGAGACTGACTCACTAGGGAACATGATAAAATATTGAAACAACTCAGCCAAACTGCCCCACATCCCTTGCTGACCCCAAAGTTCTCGCTCCCATCTTCAAAACAAAGTCCACTCTCCTATCTCATCCCTCAGTGAAAGACTCACCCAGGACATATGGATAACTATCAAATTTGACAAACTTAATGAAACATATTTTCTGTGAGGCTAAACATGTATATTTTTATTGGTAGCGTTGATTCAAGCAAAACGGAGACGGAACTCCTCCACTTAAGAAGCCAGGGAGGCTGCGAACAGTGGCTCATGTCTGTAATCCTAGCATTTTGAGAGACCAAGGTAGCTGGATCACTTGAGGTCAGGAATTCGAAACCAGCCTAGCCAACATGGTGAAACCCCATTTCTAATAAAAATATGAAAAATAAGCCAGGTGTGGTGGCATGCACCTGTAATCTCAGCTACTCAGGAGGCTGAGAAAAGAGAATCGCTTGAACCCAGGAGGTCGAGGTTGCAGTGAATTGAAATTGCACTACTGCACTACAGCCTGGGTGACAGAGGAAGACTGTCTCAAAAAAAAAAAAAAGAAAAAGAAAAAACAATAACAAAGAAGCCAGGGAGAAGTTAAATTCAGATTTCTAAACATCTTTAGCATATCCTGAAAGCTACCAATACATACAACCCAGATTGGTACAATTTCTGTTTACTGAAACAGCTTTGTGATTCATCATTGATGATAATTATGAAATTATTTATACAGAACCTACTGTGTACAGAGGGCTGTGCTAAGCATTATGCAGATAGGCGCATGCAGTCTGCATTGAGAGTATATTGGTGTTCTGTGGCTGCTGTAACAAACAAATTGCCACAAATTTAGTGGCTTAAAACAACCCAAGATTATTATCTTATAGTTATGGAAATCAGAAGACTGGCACAGGTCTCACTAAGCTAAAGACAAGATGTTGGCAGGATTGTGCTCCTTTCTGGGAGCTCAGAAAGGTAATCAGTTCCCTTGACATTTTCAGATTCTAGAGGCTGCCCATACTGCTTGGCTCTTGATTCTCTTTATCCATCTTCAAAGCTAGCAATATTGTGTCTCCCTCTGAATTGTCTTCCTTAGTCTCAACTCCCTCTGACTTCAGTCAGAAAAGGTTTTCTGCTTTTAAGAACTTGCATGATTAGGTTAAATACACCGGAAGAAACCAAGATAATCTCCCCATTTCAAGGTCCTTAACCTTAATCATATCTACAAACTTCTTTTTGCCCTAAAAGGGCATACGTACAGGTTCCCATAATTTGGGTATGGAAATTATTAGGGGGCCATTATTCTGCCTTCCACAGACATACTTGATAGAATGAGGCCAGAGGCTACCTTTTATATCAAATAGTGTTGAATCCTGAAGTGTTTAAATATTATTAATGTTTCAATGTGGATAAAAGAAAATATGCATAATTTTTTCTCACCCCCATTTGTTTAACTCCAACATTCATAGTTTGTGACTTAATACTTAGGATTTAAAAAACGGAATGAGTTTGTTTTATTCAAACCATTTCAATGCATCCAAGAAACCATCTTACTCAAGCATTGAATTGTGTCCCCATCACCAAAATTATTATGTTGAAGGCCTAACCCCCAGAACCTCAGAATGTGACCTTATTTGTAATAGGATCATTGCCGATATAATCAGTTAAACTAAAATGAGGTCATCATACTGGAGCAGGATGATGATCCAATCTGACTGGATATGACATATGGACATGAAGGCAGAGATCAGAGTGATGTTTGTACAAGCCAAGAAATGCGAAAAACTGCTAGCAAACAACCAGAAGCCAGGGGCAGGCATAAAACACATTCTCTTTTACAGCCCTCAGAAGAAACCAACCCTACTGACACCCTGATTTCAGACTTCCAGCATCCAGAACTGCAGAGCAACACATTTCTAGTATTTAAGCCATCCAGTTGGTAGAACACTGTCATGGCAACCCTAGGTAACCCATACACCATTCAGCTCAGGGAAACTACTCAAGGGGCCTGGACACCATTTCTGCTGGGTTGTGCTAAGATTGATAAACTCAATCCCCATAAAAGAATCTGAGCAAATGGATCCAGGGTATGCTATTGTTTTGTGTGTATAGCTGTGTGTGTGTTTGCACATGTGTGTGTGTATACAAATATTTTTAATATTTCAAATATTGAAGTTAAAAATATTGGACCTTGTACCTGACTGGAAGTTAAACAATAAGTGTAACAGACCAAGGGACTTGCTAAAGTTAATAAACCCAAAATTTAGAACTCTTTCTATTGGTCCTACAACTTCAATAATCAAATAAAACTCAACCTATAAATTTATATGGACTGTGGATTCGTCTTTTACGCTATCTAAAATGTAATCAAATTAGCGTTTTATATGTAAGATCTTTTAGATAGCATGGGCCTTTATCTTAACATTTTTATTTTCTACACACATGTTTATGAGGACATGTATCCAGTTCAGATCTGTGTGTCCAAGGATCATTTGTGAGAGTATCAGTTAATATTTCTATCAAAGACAATGTGATATTAAACTTTTTCCTCCTCACCTATAGCATAAGTGTTAATTCCACTTTCTTTTCAAGAAAATCTATTTGTCATTCAAGAAAATTAATGTGTTTCACAGACATTTTGTTAAAAAGTTATATGTACCAGGCCTGCTTTGAAAGAGCTTCTGAAGAAAGCACTATATATATATATAAAGAAAAAGTTATATGTAACTGTTTCATAAGGTCTTATATGGAAAAATTGAAATGGGCCAAAGGTTAATAAGCTGAGGACCTAGCTAAGCCGTGCTGAAATTCCTGACCCACAGAAACTGTGAATTAATAAATTTTTAAAAAACCTACTGTTTGTGGTAACCTGATATACAGCAATAATTAATATAGGCAGTAAGCCTCTGAGCAGAGTGTCTATATGATTTTTTTCTTGCCTATTATCTGTAGCGTGAGGCCCAGTACCTGAGACATGGTAAATACTGATGGATAAAGATGGTAGTGTGGGGCATATTATATGCCAGGATCAGGGAAACTTACAGTTGAGCTAAGGAGGTCTCATTAAAGTGTGTGAAGCAATTTGGAACAAATTCAGTGTGGTTTATGGCCTTAGGTATTAGGAGATGAAGGCTGAGCCTCCCCTGGAAGGCATGGGGAAATGCAGGTTAATGAAAGGGAGACGGGGACCTTAGGGAGCTGTGGGGTGAGCGGCAATCAACAGGCCATGCCCAGGACAAATAAGGAGCCTGGCCCAAGAGAAGGGCATGGTTGGGTTGAGACTTAGTGAGAAACCAACACCTTGAAGAATGCAAAGGTGGTGGCTGTGAGGGAATGGTGGAGGTGGGCATGTCCGTCATTTGAGGAAAAGAGACCCTAGTGGACAAGATAATAAAAGAGGTTCCTTCAGAGACCAGAGGCTCATCACCAGGACAGACAGCACAAACGACGCCTCCCTGAGTCATCCTTTTAGAATGTAAATTAGTGCATGTCACGCTCCTCTTTCTGAACGCTGCACTGATTCTGCGTTTCATTAGAGTTAACACCAGGAATAAATAAATCACCTGCGAGAACATGTCATGTCTGCTCCTTCCCTCCCCTCTTTGACTTCATCACTTACCACTTTCTCTTTCACCTCCTCTGTTCCTGGCAGGCACGTCTCCTTTTTATTCTCAAAAATAACAGACACAGGACATCTTAGGGCCTCCACAGCATCAGAACCACTCTTGCCCCCGGAAACGACATGCCTAACTGTCTGTCCAACCTCTATAAACTATTTGTTCTATTCTTCTCAGGGAGGCTTATCTGAAGCACCCTATTTAATATTTCAAACTGTCCAATGTCCTTCTTTCTCTATCACACCTACTCTTTCTATTTGCTGAAGTTGTTGAGTATATTTATTATCTAAACATTTCACCAGAAAGTAAGCTACTTGGCCAGGCGCAGTGGCTCACGCCTGTAATCCCAGTACTTTGGGAGGCTGAGGCAGGTGTATCACTTGAGATCAGGAGTTAGAGACCAGCCTGGCCGACATGATAAAACCCTGTCTCTACTAAAAATACAAAAATTAGCTCGGTGTGTAGTCCCAGCTAATTTTTATATTGTAGCTGGGACTACACCATGTGCCTGTAGTCCCAGCTACTGGGGAGGCTGAGGCAAGAGAATCACTGGAACCCGGGAGGCAGAGGTTACAGTGAGCCGAGATCGCACCACTGTGCTCCAGCCTGGGCAACAGAGTGAGAAATAGTCTCAAAAATAAAAATAAAAAATAAATGAAAGTAAACTGCTTTTGCTTAAGCAGGATTTGGGGGATTTTGTTTTTGGTTTTCTGCTTTATTCTCAAAGATATTCAAGATATCAAAAACAAAGCTAGCATGGAGTAGGTGTTCAGTAAACATTTGTGGAATTGAGTTGCATTGAAATTGAATTGAATCACTAAAGGAAGAGCATACCCTAGTGTTTAAGAGAATGGAACCATGGAAAAGGCTCTAGGCCATTTGAGTGCAAAGCTAATTTGTCCTCACTGACCCCGGCAGGACGTGATTCCTGGTGAAGAGGTAGGAGGTTGTAACACTAGGTTGTGGGAAAAAGGATTTGAAAATTGCTAAGCTGTATCCAGAGCAGGCAGGTTTCATAGTGAAAATAATACTTCTCACTATTAATAATAGTGCTGAGGCTGTCCCACCTCCTTAGAATGCTGGACAGGTAGGAAGGAAGATCTCAGCAGGTAGATGAATTGCTTTTCCTAGGCTCCTGAAATCCTCTTAGTCCACCCAGAAGAGGGCCCCAAACCATAGCATCAGGATTATTCCATTCTTTTCATATTTACCTCCTCACCTCTCTTTAAGACCTCTTGTCACGAGATTAGAATAGCAACTGAAAGAATAGACATAACTGAGCTCTATGTAGGCATCATGAGGTCTGGAGAGCGGAGAATACCCTTATTACTCCATCTTTCTTTTCCCAAATAACATTCCAGTAGCTCCCGTTCTCTCACAAGTCTGCAGTGAAGGTATCAGTCAGCATGAGGCCTCATCTGGAAACTTGCCTGGAGAAGGACCTGCTTCCAAGTTCACTCAAGTACTTGTTAGTGGGATTCGCTTCCTTGTAGGTTTTTACACTGTGAGCCTTGGTTCTTTGCAGGCTGTCAGCTGGAGGCTCTCTTCAGTTCCTTTTTGAATAAGCCTATCCATAGGGTAGCTCACAATATAGCACCTTGTTTCATCAAAGCCAGCAAGGGAGACAGTCTGCTAACGAGACAGAAGTTAACGATCATACATAACATAATCATAAGAATTATAAACCATAATCTTTGCCATATTGTATTTATTAGAAGCATCTCATAGAAGCAGCTCCTACTCAAGGGGAGAGAATTACACAAGAGCATGGATATCAGGAAGCAGGGGTCTTTGGGTCCATCTTAAAGTCTGTCTGGCATACAGCCTAGACTGATGCAGAGACTGACACTACTGACAGGATATCAACAAAGTGAAACTGCAAATGTAGCAAAACCCATGAAGAAAAGTCCATGGTGCTAGGATATTTTCTCATAGGGTGATGTGAACTGGATAAATTAAGAGAGAAGTTTTTTCTGAGAAAGAAACAATTGAACAAAGAAATAAAGTTGAAGTAGGAGTTAAGTAGTTATTTTTTAAATTGTACTTTCCCTTCCTTCCTTCCTTTCTTCTCTGTTTCTGAGTCACTCATTTAAATCATAGAGCTATTCAGAGAACAAAAGATATGGGGAACATTGTATTTTACATCAGATGAGCTCATCTGAGGAATGTGCAGAGCATGTATTATCTCCTTAACAGTAATAAACAATACCTTCGAAAAAAAAAAGGGAACTAAGCAGCTATCATTTCCAACATTCTAATTTGTGGAAACAGCACCTTGGTGCTAACAAAGAAGGAAAATAACTTTAAATGGAACATATTGATTCAAAAATCCTTGAAAGCAAAAAAAAAAAAATCCTTTATGACTTTTTCTACAGTTGCAGAAAAAAATTAACTAAATACTGGGATGAGGGTCCTATCCAAATTGAACAGTCCTGATCATTTAACTCAAGTACTTTTGCCTTTTTCCTTTTTTTCTCCTTATACTCTCACCCCAAAGAAGTCAATAAACATCTCATTTAATTCATATCCCACTGAAATGAGGAATTCAGGATATATGAACTGACATAAATCCATATAAAACATAAAATATTACTTAATAAATAGAACACAGAAACATAATTTAACTGTTTCTACAGAACATGAGGACATTATTAGAAAAAAGCATGTATTATTCTTTCATATAAGACAGTGGGGAAGAGGAGAACAGTTGTCATGTGAATGGCTTTTTGGCTCTATTTCTTGTGTCCCCAATTTTCAGGTCTTGTTCTGTGTCGGTCCATGAGATTATCTGTCCACTCTCTATATGTTGCTTCTACAAAGACTCCTACTTTCCATTGACTTCTCTCTAATTTTTAATTCATTGCAACCTAAAAAGATCAGATGTTCCCTAAGGAAAAACTAGACACTCAGTTTATGGAGTTGGAAGTTAATATCACGCACTATCCTAGGTTGATAATACAGCTCTGAAGAGGATTCTATTGCTCTCTACAAAAAAAAAAAAAAAAAAAAAAAAAAAAAAAAAAAAAAAAAAAAAAAAAAAAAAAAAAAAAAAAAAAAAAAATTATGTACTATATTATAGCTCTGGTCTCTCCTCAGAAAAGCCTTTATTTATTTCTATATTTAAAACTATATTCCAAATAGCTAAAACTAGCAAGGATAAAGCACTGAAAGAATGAGTCATGACATTGTGTATAAAGTTGAGGTGATAGCATAATTCTTTTCTCTAAAGCAAACTGCATGGGTTTTACAAAGGTAATTTTTTCCCTTTCTTGGATGCTTTCATGCTTTGAAATATATGTTTGATTCAGGAGGCAGAAAGTCTGTCAACTGTACCTGGAGTAATGTAGCAACTTGAGATTCCAATCCCCATTATAGAAGATATCGAAGATTTATAAGATAATTTTAATTATTCATAATTTTGATGTAACTAAAAAAAATGGATGTAATAATTTGTCATTATTTTATAAGTAAAAACTTGTAAAAAAAATTTTCTTGATTTACCCATAATTTGGAGTAATTCTTGAGATTATATTTATAGATGCTTTAAAATGTCCACTTCATGCACTTTTGCTTTTGAGTATTACAGAATAATTTTCAGTAGAACAGTGCTCCTGGATAGAAGAGTCAGATCAAATACAAAAGAATCCTGACTTATTCAAGGCATCAGAGTGCAGATAACCCACATCAGGCTCTCAGTAAAAACCCTTAGAAGAACAAGAACAAACAAGCCTTATCAAAATGGGAACTAGTCTTGACCTAACTCGGATTTATAATGGTTTAAAGTGATCAGCCTCTATACTATCGCCTAGCAAAGAAAAGGTAAACTCTTTCTGGAGAAATATACCATAATTTATAGCCTCTGCAATATATTATAAAAACAAATTGGATTTTAATAAAAACTACAAGGTGTACTACAAGATAAAATCTTTCACATAAATTTCCAGGAGAAAAAAGTCAAAATTAGAAAATAGAAATGACCACCCCTTTCCATAACCGTTATATTGGACTAGCAGATAAACACCTTCAAATAAATGTGACTAATTTGTTCATGAAAACAGATGAAAAGATGGAGAACAAGAACATGGATATAAATAATGAAAAATTTCACTTGTGATTTTTTTAGAATCAATTAATATAATTTTTTAGAATCAATTAATATAAACATTCTAGAAATAAAATATTTATTTATTATCTGAAATTTAAACCTCAATGTATAAGTTTAACACAGATTACAAATAGCAGAATATATTGTCAGTAACTAGGAAATATGTCAATAGAAAATATATAACTGAAGAATAAAGAGAAATAGTATTGGAAATACAGAAAATAGTGTTAGGATACATATAGGCATAGAAAAAAGACATAATGTACATGTAACCAGAATAAAGGAGAGAAAAATGAGACACATTTAAAGATGTAATGACTAAGAATTATCCAAATCTGACCAAAAACATTAAGCAATAATTTAGGAAGTTCTAAAAAGCCCAGGCAGGATAAATAAATAAAACGTAGTCAAATTACAACAAACTGAATATGCAATAGAAAAAAAATTTAGATTATCCAAGAAAAGATAATCACATTCAAAGGAGCAACAATTAATTTGACAGAAAGTAGATTAACAATTATCAGGGACTGTGGGAGGGAGAATGGTGAGTTACTTTTTAATTGGTACAGAGTTTCTGTTTGGGATGCTAAAAAATTTCTGGAGATGGATAGTGGTGATATTTACACAACAACTGAACTATGTACAATGGTTAGGATGGTGATTTTTATGTTATGTATATTTTACCAAAATAAAAAGCAAATTTTTAGATAAACAGAAACAGAAAGAATTTTTCATCTGCAGGCTTGCACTAAAAGATAGATTAAAAGGAGTTTTTTAAAGAAGAAAGAAATGGACCCTAGACCGAAACACAGAACTACAGGAAAGACAGAAGAGAAATGGGGGAAAAAAATGGAAAAAGATATGCTATACAGACTAACTTTTAACCAAAGAAGAAAAATAATTTCAAATTATAGTTATATGTAACAAATTAACTTCCTTAACCCGATAAGAATTATTTACAAATCAGCTACCTTAAGCATCATACTTAATGCTAATATTGGAAGATTATTCTCTGAAATATAGAAATAAGGCAAATATAGTAAACAATATTGTATTGGGTACTTAAAATTGCTAAAAAAGAAGACCTTAAATGTTCTTCAAAAGAAAAATGATAACAAGTTAAGGCAAAGTATATATTAATCTTTATTGTGCTAATCACCTCACAGAGTATACATATGTCAATACGTATAATTTTTATTTGTTAATTGTACCTTAGAAAAACTGGAAAAAATTAATGAAAATATTTTAAAATAAAAGATATTTAGTATTATCACGTATTTAGTATCCCATATATGATAATGTAAAAGAAATAAGATTATCACTATTAACAGAATATCTGGTTGTGATTATAAAAACATCCAAAAGGATCTATCACAAACTAGTATGCAAAATGTCATAAGGCATTTAGCAATATCAACAGATATGGGATCAATACACAAGAACAACTACATTTCTATGTCTTAGAAAGAAATTAAAACCTAAAGTCTTAAATACTATTCAGAATAGCATCACATGCCACTGTGTTGTTAAGAATGTAGAATAACTCAAATTTTCAAAAAATGCTGGAGTAAACTTCGATTAAATAACCATGTTAGAAAACTGGTAATATCTCCCAACCATGAACATGTGTAGTTCTACCACCAGGTATATATCCAACAGGAATACATATACGCATATATATGTTCACATGAAAAGACGCAATGATATTCTTGGCCACACTATTCACAACGGCCCCATACTGCTAACAATCCATATATCTAACAATATAAAATTGACTTTTTAAATGGTGGTATAGTTATACAATGAAATACTGAACAGAAATGAAAGAAAAACAAACTGCAACTATATACATTAACACAGACAAATCTACCAGGTATAATTTTGAGTGAAAGAAGTCAAACACAGAAGTGAACACATTCTGTGATCCCACTTACATAAAGACTAATTATTCTATAGTCTTAGAAGTCAGAAAAATGATTATCTTTAACATTAAATAACTGATTGGAAGGGACATGAATAAGGAATACTGGAATATTGGTAATATTTTACTTAATTGATATGGGTGCTGGTGGGTTGAGTAGATTTATTTAGTAAAAATTCAAAGAGCTATATATACTTATTTGTACACTTTGCTATATGTTACAATCCAATTCAAATTTTGACGCTAAAAAGTACAGAGCTAGATGCCAAGGGCTAGGTACCCTGTGATTCTCTTTCTTTGAAGTCCACAAACACAACGAATAGTGAAAGAAGTCAGATTGGTGATTTTATAGGAGGCATTAACTGGAAGATGGAAGAAAGGGGCTTCTGGGTGCTGAAAATACTTTACGTTGACTTTAGTAGTTTTCTGAGTGTATACATTTGCAAAAAGTCATTGCATTGTAAATTTAAGATCATGCACTTTACTGTTTCAACTTGCAATCCAATACAAGAAGTTGAGTTACTGTGGGGAATAAACCTAGCCAACCCATGTATCTTACTAAAGGCATGACTTCCTGCCTGGCACATTCCTCAAGCTCAAGAGCTAAGCTTCTGGGTTTTTTTGTTTGTTTGTTTGTTTTGTTTGTTTGTTTGTTTTCTTTTTCATTGACTAGAACTCAAAGATGATGAAGAAAAGAAGAGAAATGGGTTCTTTTTACAGGTAAAAAGTCAGAGAAATTTTGTTAACTACCGGTCAATAAATAGTGACTAAATAAATATGGAAACTACTAAAATTTATGGAGTAATACTAAAGTAATAAAAAGCCCTCAGTGAGTTTACAATCCAGTTGGAGAAACAACACACTGAAATATGTAAAACATTCACAAAATAATGTAAGAGTAACTGAATACAATGTCATGAAACTAACTTTCTCTGAGGTTCACCCAGCTCTAACTGGGATGTTCAATCATAGGACAGCTTACATGTTCCTTGCTTCTCCCAATCTCATTTCTACTAGTAATTTTACCCTTTTTGAGAAACAGAAGGTACCAGTGCATTTTTACTTTTAAGAATAAAATACTTTTCTTTCAGAGTAAAAAAAAATCTATAAAGGCTGAGTTATAACTATCATTAAGCCTTTAAAGCAAAGCTCTAAATCATTAAGCTAGGAAGAAGCTGGGTTTTATTGCCCATAAAAAGCTAAGGAAAGGAGAGAAGGTGCCAAGTCACAGAGTCACTCCTCTTAAAATGAACAAGCATTTAGGAGAAGTGGAAACGTGGAATAATAAGGGTGAGACAGGAGCAAGAGTGTTGGGTGGATAAAGCTACTTATGGGTAGTGCACCCACATACCCTGGCTGTGCGCCACAGCCCTGGTTACCTCCTGAGTTCCCAAAGTCTTCTCATTTTAAGCATTTGTTCCTGATGTTTTTGGCTGTATTGCAATACGCTAGATGAGTTTAGCAGAATTTTGCTTTGAATTTGTAACTTTTCGCTGGGTTCGGTGGCTCACTCCTGTCATCCTGGCCCTTTGGGAGGCCAAGGCAGGTGGACCACTTGAAGTCAGAAGTTCGAGACCAGCCTGGCCAACATGGTGAAACCCCTCTCTAACTAAAAATGCAAAAATTAGCCTGGCGTGATGGCACACGCCTGTAATTCCAGTTACACGGGAGGCTGAGGTGGGAGAATTGTTTGAACCTGGGAGGCAGAGGTTGCAGTGAGCCAAGATTGCACCTCTGTACTCCAGCCTGGGCAAAAAAGAGCAAAACTCCATCAAAAAAAAAAAAAAAAAAAGAAAGAACTTGTTACTTCTACTAGGGTCTTGTCTATCAGCATGCATGAGAGACATGTGCAGCAAAAAAAGATGCTTACTTGAACATGTGGTAAAATCTGAAAGACAACCAATGATGAATCCATCCCTTCTCTCCCTACCCAACCCAGAAACGAACACTTCTCACTCAGTGGTAATTGCTGGTGCAATAAGGCTAGCTCAGACAATATAGACTGAAGAGGGATGGTGGTGGGAGAAGTATTGCATGTTGCTGTCTCTGCAAGCTATGGTGTGTGCCAGCCTATGGAATGCCAGGAACTATTAGGCTGTCAGTTGGTGGGATCAGGGAACGACATGGGAAATTACAGATTAACTGAACACGAAAGTGTGGGAAATAGAGGCTGAGCAGTCCTGCCATAGATTGTATAGAATAGTCTGATTGCTCTTCTACAGTAGTTTGCATTGTGGTATAAACCAACAACTATATTCTTGTTTGTTTGTTTTTTATTTTATGTTGAACCCTTTCAACAGTAATGAGCACAAAAAAAGTGCGTTTTTAATTAATCCGTTCGAATTACGATTTCTTAAGAAAGTTCATATTGAACATTTAACTTGCTCAAAATGTTATTCAATACTGAACACCCTCGGGTCTATAGAAATAACATGGACCTCATAACAACCACAAGACTCAAATCTACTGAAAATATGCCAACATCTACTTTAAGAGTTCTTATTTATTTAGGAAGACTCTGCCTCAAAATAATGATTTGATACACACATTTGAAAAAGCTGGAATATATTTCTGTGAAGCATGACTTTTCATTCAAATCAAATGATAGCACTTTTTAAGTTAATTTCACTATCTGATTTTCCATACCAGGTTTTCTTTTCATGTAAAAAATAGTGAAGTGATAGTTGCTAATGTTATGGCTCCATTAACAGAAGAACTTTGCAAACAGTAAAATCAAGCCTGTTTTATATCACTTCTAATGAAAAATCAATAAAGTTAATTCCAATAATATTAAATGTTTTTCATCAAAGTCATGGAACCAAAGTGAAAGTGTCAGAAACTGATTCAGTCAAAGATAAAACATCCAGTGCTATAGTGAATGTTATTGAAAATTTGGTTTAAAAATTCAACATTGGAAACAAACTTTTCTGTGTAATTTACTTTTTTTTTGCAGTGATTATATGAATACAATTTTGATGGAGCATAATGTCATGGTAAATTTAATATTCCAATTAAATGAAGAAATCTATGGAGCAGAAATGTATTTGTAATTAATTGTGTTATGTACACAAATCTTAACAGAATTCAAATGATCTACAGTATTCTACCAATAGGAATAAGAGTTACAGTTGTCAAAATATACAAGTATTTTCCTATATATACAAAAAAGCAATTGGGCAAATATTTTATGGAGATAACATGCTGAATTTTTAAATACTTACTTTTTAAATCAATAATAATTTGGATTTTTAAAATGTTTGAACCATGGAAAAATTTGTATATAAGTCAACTTAAGTACCTTACAATTATATTGAGTATTTCCTAATAAGTATCTACATTTTGGTTACATTTTGTTCTAAATTAGTCATGAATCTTTAATCAAATTATTCAATTAATGGTACAAGAAAAAAACCTCAACTTGCAGAGCTTTCAGAAAGAATTGCAATTTCTTAAAACCAGGCTTATAAACAGTCATTGAGATTTATCCCAATAAAATTTGGAACTGAATAAATTAAGCAAGAACAAGAGTGTTCAAAATTAAATATTGAAGAAGATTAAGTAACTGTGCTATGGAATGTCTCAAACAGTAAGTAGAATCATTTGATGGAGACACTTTTTTTTTATTGTTTTACTTTAAGTTCTGGGATACATGTGCAGATCTTGCAGGATTGTTACATAAGTATACACATGCCATGGTGGTTTGCTGCCTCCATCCCCCGTCACCTCCATTAGGTATTTCTCCTAGTGTTATCCCTCCCCAATCTCCTGATCCATAGACCCCTATCCACCAACAGACCCCAGTGTGTGATGTTTCCCTCCCTCTGTCCACGTGTTCTCGTTGTTCAACACCCACTTATGAGTGAGAACATGCGGTGTTTGGTTTTCTGTTCTTGTGTCTGTTTGCTGAGAATGATGGTTTCCAGCTTCATCCATGTCCCTGCAAAGGACATGAACTCATCCTTTTTTAAGGCTGCATAGTATTCCATGGTGTATATGTGATAAGCAACTTCAAGAAAGTCTAATGAAACAAAATCAATGTGCAAAAATCACAAGCATTCCTACACACCCATATTAGACAAGCAGAGAGCCAAACCATCAGCAAACTCCCATTCGCAATTGCTACAAAAAGAATAAAATACCTAGGAATACAACTGACAAAGGATGTGAAGGACCTCTTCAAGGAGAACTACAAACCACTGCTCAAGGAAATAAGAGAGGACTCAAACAGATGGAAAAACATTCCATGCTCGTGGTTAGGAAGAATCAATATCATGAAAATGGCCATACTGCCCAAAGTAATTTACAGATTCAATGCTATCCCCATCAAGCTACCAATGACCTTCTTCACAGAACTGGAAAAAACCACCTTAAAATTCATATGGAACCAAAAGAGAGCCCGCATAGCCAAGTCAATTCTAAGCAAAAAAAACAAAGTGGGAGGCATCGCACTACCGGACTTCAAACTATACTACAAGGCTACAGTAATCAAAACAGCATGGTACTGGTACCAAAACAGAGATATAGACCAATGGAACAGAACAGAGGCCTCGGAGGCAACACAACATATCTACAACCATCCGATCTTTGACAAACCTGACAAAAACAAACAATGGGGAAAGGAGTCCCTGTTTAATAAATGGTGTTG
>PVKP010027726.1:0-30945 GCA_004027715.1 Plecturocebus donacophilus | reverse complement strand
GGCAGGTGGTGATTGGTTAGGTGGTTGCTAGGCGGAAGGGAGCTGGAGTTCCTTCAGCCGGGGTCGTTGTGCTGAGTCACATAAGGGAGTTAAGCACTTTCCATGTGGACTCCTTGCGGGGGAAGGGCTTTCCTTATCAGGAGTCGGGCTCCTTCCACATGGCTGGGGGATGGGGCCAGAAATTCCCCTACCAGACACTAATGTATTTAAATTTATGAATTAATTTTAATGGCTTAAGCTCGTCTCACTTATAAAAAATAAGACATCTTCCTGCTATAAGTATATATGTATAATCTTACATTTTCTTTATAAAATGTATAGATTTGCGTTTTACGCTTGAGCATTTTTTCCTTTTGAAAGAGGTATTTATTCTTCCAGAGTAGATAGCAGAATTTCTCAGAAAAATTTGTTGAAGAGTCAGTCATTTCCCCAATAAACTTCAGTGGCAGCTCGGTTATGAATTAAGCTTTTATATATGCATGTATCTGGGTCTTGGTTATATATTATATTAAATTACTCTAGTTGTTTATCTTTGTGCCTAAATCCTCTATCTTAATTACCATAATTCTTTTTATATGGAGAATTCCAACCACATTGTTATTCTCATGCAGGACTGAATTTGCTATTCCATCTGCTGTGGTATTAAGATTGCAGCCTCTGCTTTCCTTCAAAATGCATTTGCTTGGAGTGTACTTGCCTTTTCTTTTATTTTCAACCTTTAAGAATCACATTGCTTAGATGGTGACCTTTATTTATAGAAATAATTGACTTTTGTTTTGTTGTCCAATTTTTAGTCAAGGAAGTAAGTCCATTTACATAACATAAGAAATAGGATTTATGTCATATTTTTTGTTTGGATTATGTTTGTCATCTTTTCCTAATATGGTTCATTTCTTTGTGTAGTGTATGTATGTTTGTATGTTTGCACAGACACATACATACGTGTTTGATTTATCTAATATTTTAAAAAATAAGTATATTTATACTATGAGTTAGCTTTGTGATCACTTTATATTTTTGTATGCATAAAATATAAAGTGTATGTTATGTTAGCATATTATATATGTTACATAGCATATGTACACACACACATATGTAGTGTATGTCTATATTCGATCTATAGTTGTTTTAAAGACTTCCTAATATAAACAATGATAAAATTAATGGTTTCTCTTCCTTAAAAACTGTGTACTAGTCATTATACTCTAGTTAAAAGTGCACTTTTGTAATCAAGCTAATGAGCATATTTCTATCACTTGAGTTTTCACGGTTGAATGATGTTTTTTCACAATTAGATGAGGCAATAGGCAATATTATTCTAATTTTTTTATTTTCCTCTTTCTCATTTTAAAAAAATTAATAGGCTATATGTCTTATAGTGTGAGGTTTACAGAAAAATTGAACAGCAAGTATAGAGAGTAACTATACACTGCCTTTCCCTCTGCTCACAGTTACCCCTATTATTAACATCTTGCATTAGTGAGATACATTTGTTACAAATGAGGAACCAATGTGAATACATTATTATTAACTAAAGTTTATAGTTTACATTGCAGTTTACTCTTTTATGTTGCACAGTTCTATGGGTTTTGACAAATGTATACTGTCATATTTCCACCATTACAGTATCATGCAGAAGAGCTTCCTTGCCTTAAAAATCCCCTATGCTCTACCTGTTTATCATTCCTTTCTCCTTGCTACCTTGGCAACCATGATCTTATTACTACCTCTATAGTTTTGCTTTTTTCAAGATATCATATAGTTGGAATCATACAGAATACACCCTTTTCGAACTGGCTTTTTTTTTTTTTCTTACCAGTATGTAATTAATGTTCTTCCATGTCTTTCTATTCTCTCATAACATTTCTTTTCATCACTGTGTACTATTACATTGCATGAATGTACTATAGTTTATCCATTCACTGATCAAAAGGTATCTTGGTTGCTTTCAAATTTTGGCAATTATGAATAAAGTTGCTATAAACATTTGTGTGCCAGTATTTGTGTGAACATAAATTTTAAAATTATTTGGGTAATACTAAGGAGTATGATTGCAGCAATGCATGAGTTCTTGTTGCTTCACATCTTCATCAGTATTTGGTGTTGTCTGTGTTTTGTATTTTTGGCCATTCTAATGGATTATGAGACAGACCTGAGTTCTTAGATGTATGCACAGCTTTTCTTTCTCTATGTTTTTTTTTTTTTTTATAACTAAACTCAATATAAGAGAGTATTCAGATAGTAACCAAAACATAGTGGATAACTGAAATACACCAAGACTCCCCAGAGTAATTTAGTATTGAAAAGCACTCATAATCACCATCCATGAAATATTTAGCTAGCTCATTTAAACTACCCCCAACAATCTTTTTTTTTTTTTTTTAGCTACTAAAGAGATAGAAGGATTCACTGAATTAAATTACTTTAGCTTAATAATTCTGCTGAGAATGAAAGAAATTGTCAAGAGACCAGCAAATACAAGAAGTAGAAATAAAACCACCTTTGCAAACACTATGACAGTGAGAGAAGTCTAGCATGGCTGATTTCATCTTGCTTTTAGCCTCAGAGGCTGACTGTCCTCACTCATTCCTAGGAGTAGATCAAGCTAACCATGGAAGGAATTCAGTTTACAGTTTAACTTTGAAGCAAGAACAGTAATAGTTTCTCCCTAAAACTGACCCCCTCCTTGTTCTGAAACAATTTTTGTAAGACTTATTGAAGTCCACAAGACTAGGATTATGGAAAAGGCCTGGATTCTGCTAAGATGTAGGCATAGCTAGCCTTTCTATAACTGTTTACTGCGTGGGAGATCACAATATTTGTAGTTTCCCAATTGTTTGTGTTGATAAAATTACCATTCTAGAACCTAAGATTAGTTTTTTGAGGTATTTTTTTGGACTTCTGCATTCTGAGGAACAATTGACTCCATCTGGCCCAAAAACTCAAGACTCAGCTGGTCCTGTGGCCCTCACCCAGAGGCTGACTCAATGCAACAGGGCCATTTCCCACACCCCTATGATTTTATCCCCAACCAATCAGTAGCACACATTCTCTAGCCACTTGCCTATCAAGTTATCCATAAAAGCCTTAGCCTCTGACTTCTTGGGGTGGAAAATTTGAGTAATAGACTCCTGTCTTTCCATTTGGCTAACTCTGAATTTATTAAACTATTTCTTGACTACAATACTGCTTTCTCTGAATTGGCTCTATGTATGCAGGAGGCAACAGGAACCCATCATGCTATTACAAAAGGTTGGATCTCTCATTGGGATTGTTTTGTTTCCAAAGACACATTCTAAAGAGAGGACACAGGAGATGCATCTGGCTTAATCCTTGAATAAAATTTCATTATATTAACTATGGAGGCCATGGCAGTTGCCTCCCTAAAGGGTCACTGAAAAATTACTGGGATAAAGTAGACTGATTAATGGGAGAAAAAGCATACAAATTTACTTAATATGTATACACAGGAACACTCAGAATAAAGACTCAACTTACCAATAAGTTACAAAAATTTATATAACATTTGGAGGTTAGAGAAACAATGAAGGCATCTATCCAGGTTATGGGAGGGAGAAGAGGAATTCTATTGAAGGGCAATAAATAATTGCTAAGGAGAATGATTAGACCAGAGACCAGAGATTAACTTAAAAATAGTTTTCTTTGAAATTTAAAAAGTCCTTAAAGACAGTTATTATTATACTTGTAAAAATTCTGATGAGGTGTGGTCACATCTTAGTCTTCTTTTCTGCAGTACATAGTAAACTAACTGGGAGATGAAATAAAATATAATTGTTTTCCTTAGTGGATCTGATCTTAGGCAGATTAAAAAAGTAAAACATAACTTCAGCTTCCTTGGGAGAAATGGTGAAGGTGGTTCTTCAGAAAGACCTTGAGACTTCTTGGGTTCAGCATGTCAAAATGTCATATTGGGGGGTATTGGGTTTCTGAGCCCTAATGTAATGTTACATGGGAAGATGATTAATAAATCTCAGGCAGTGTTCTCTATAGCACCTTACTTCCTCCGTGTTCATGTGTATTGATTCCTCTATTAAAAGAAAAAAAATGTTCTGTTATTTCTCCACTGACTAGTAGAAAAATAGCATGACGTGACACAGTTTTATACTCCACAGAGAACAAGGGTCTCTGCCACCATTCAAAAAGTGGGTGTTAAATCAGGAAGACAAAATATAGAAGGTAGCCAGACAGGCTCCCACCTGTGCCTAAAACTATCTGCACCAAAGGAAAGAATCTCAGTTTTGGAGATGTATATTAAGAAAATAGCTTCAGAGTCATCCTTTGCTAGTGCCCCAACATGAGAGAAGAGCTTAATTATTTGTTGGAATTATGGTGCAAGAAAAAGAAAAGGCAGAAAAAAAATTTTGTAGAGAGGTAAGCAATGTGGTTGAGAAAGAAAGACATGCAGGTACCCACAAGCCATCACAGAAAGAAGCAAATTTTAAAGAAGATTAAAAACAAAAAACCTGCAGGGACTTCCATAATCAGAATGGGCCATGGGCACCCAGAGAAAGATGAATACTTCATTTGAACCTGAGGACATTGACCCAACCAGTGCCTGTCTATGAGGATTTTGAGACCACTGGGGCACATGTTTATTAAAACTCTGATGAGGCATAGAGGGCAGAAGGAGGGCAAAGTTAATAAGGACAAGCACATCAGAGTAGTCGGGTGATGAAAGGCCTAATTAAATTTTAATTGTCTGAGAAATTTTCTATTTATTTGCTCTAATTCCTAATCAATCCCAAGAACTCAACCTGCTCAAATATTGTTTCATTTGAAAGTATAAGCAAGATGATGTTCTGATTAAATTAACTTTCATTTTCCTTTCACATACCAACCAGCTGCCAATCAATGTGTACTTGTCAGCATCCAAACAAGTTGTAACTGGGGCTGTTACCCTAAAACATAAAGCTTGTGATCAGCTATACATTTTATTGTCCATTCTTAGTAATGCTCTCAGTTACATTTATAAAACAATTACTTTTAATAGCTATTTACTTTTTAAAAACAAGCAATAGGTAATATTTTCAGTTTGGTACCAGAATGTAAATTTTGGGGGGCAGTTTTGTGTTTGGTGTTGTCATTCGCCTATTGCCAGTTTTAATTGCCAGAAAAATTCTGCTTTATAAAAGCAAATGAGATTGCCTTTTATATAGAGAGCTATGGCAATCACATTTTTAAATAGACCTCTTCCTTACCATAGCATATTGTCCTAGAGTAAAGTGTTTCTGCTAGGAAACAGTTTTATTTTGGTCATTTTTCACCAATTTTTCTACTGTACTTCATGTACTTATAGACCTGATAAGAATATACCATATGAATCAGAATTAGGGAGGGTTAAATCATGAACACTAAAATTAGATGAGTGTTCTCCTTGTCCCAACTTACTGTCCATAAGCAATAATAATCTTTTTCTTTTTCAATAGAAACAGCTAAGATCAAGTTACGATGTTACAGCCACTGAAATGTTTGCATACCAACAATGGAATAGGAGTTTCATTTAATTAAGATAGTCTAGCAAATATTAAGGAATTATAATAACAACATCCTGGTTTCAGTGGCTCGTGTTTGTAATCCCAGGACTTTGGGAGAGTGAGGTGGGAGGATTGCTTGCTCTTAAGAGTTCAAGAGCAACCTGGGCAAAATAGTAAGACTCCATCTCTACCAAAAAAAAAATGGAAAATTTAGTCAGATGTTGTGGCACATGTCTGTAGTTCCAGCTACTCAGGAGGTTAAGGTAGGAGGATTCCTTGAGCCTGGGAGATGGAGGGCGCAGTGAGCCATGATCACACCACTGCACTCTAGCCTGGAAAACAGAGTGAGACCTTGTCTCAAAATCAAAAGCAAACAAAAATTATTGAAAAACAATAGTAGCAAACAAAGGCAGTAATATAAATAAATCTTTACATATGCCAAAATGATCCTTCCTGTGATATGTCTAAAATATAATCTATTGCAAAACAAAATAAAATTTTTAAAACTCTTCTTGCTCACCGTATAGGAGGAAAGATATTTTTTCACTTCAGAGTAAGTTATGGACTCATATATGGTGAGAAAAAAAGATTTATTTGTGTTAATTATTAAATGACTGGCAGAAATCCATCAGGAAAGCGTTATAGACCACCCTGGGGACCCTAATTCCCTAATATATGTTGCAAGAATGTAGTCCTCATTTTCAGCAAATGTACAACCTTGAAGACAAACTGACAGATATAACATCATAAGAAACTTAGATGTAACATTGTATGAACATTCAGTAAACTGAGTTCAATTACTTTAGCCCAGAAAAAAATAAATGTCATGAGGGACAGGAAGCTATGGTGTTCATCAGAAGAGGTCATAATGTTAGAAAGGCTGAGATGGGCTTTAGAGAAATGGTACATTTTGTGTAAGTAATGAATAAAAGTGTTCAGACAATTGAAAACCTAGAAAAATAGCAAAAGCAAAGACATGCAAGTGAAAATTGAAATGGATTTTATATGTAATGTAGAGCAGACTTGGACATCCACAGTAAGAATTATGTGTTAGTGGTTAGAGTAGATAAAATCGTTATGGGCAGTTAAGGGTGGTCTCAATTAATCAATGAGAGCCAAATGAGAGTATTTAGGTTTCCAAGTTCAGGTAATAAATATATTTTTGATTCCTTGATTAGGATCCTAATGAAAATGAAAAATCAAAAGAAAATCCAGGTCTCCTGACTAGAAAAAAAGTCTTTAAAACACACACACACACACACACACACACACACACACACACACTCACACACTTCAATTTCTTTGAAAAATTATAGGTTAAGAGGTCATCTAAAAGCTAAGTAAAGTTAAACTGTGAAAAGCAGTTACAAATAAAATGTATAACCTTGAATGAATGTGCTTCTTACCCTAAAAGCTCTGAGGAAATAGGCTATTGCTTCCTGGCCTGTGTGAATGATCTGATATGTGTTCAAGGTCATTTCAAAATAAAGAAAAAATTGAAGGAGACCAATGAAAACTCACCTCAGTTTATAGACTCCTTAGGGTACTTCCCCTCTGCAAACAACATTACTAACCTCAGATGTGAGATAATTCACCTCTCCCCTCAACCTTCTCACCACTTCCTTTCACAGCAAGGTGATTGATTAAAGGGGTTGTCAGATTCTCTTTAACAACCAGAAGCACAGATGGATTGATTGTCACATTAGTGGCAATACTCTCAGAGGAAAGGAGTTGAAATAGAAATTCTGGTTGATTTCAGGCAATCAGAAATAATCTGTACTATACACCTATTTTTTTTTTGTTTGCTCAACAGTTTGGTTACCAAAAGCAAGGAAAATGTAAATTAGGCTTTTAAATAAGCTTTTACTTTGAAGCATTATCTTCCTAACAAATGTGGAATTCTAAAAACAGTGAAGTTAATAAAATTATCTGCAGAATCCTTTTGTATTAAAAATAAACATATTAATAATCATTTACATCACCAGAGACAACACAGTCTGTTCAGGCTTTTCTAATTTCTTAATGGCTTTGACGTATTAAATACAGGCTCTAAATAAGCATATTTTAATCTCTTATAAATTACCAGCAGAAATCTCATGTAAAAAGCTTTTGAAACAAAAACAATGTTAAATAATTTACTAGATTTTTTTTTCTAATATCCTCTTTTAAATGATAAAACAAAACCACAATTAATATCCATTGTCACCATATGGATCACCAGTAATGGATATTAATTTGTGGGCTGACATTTTCCGTTTTAACAGTCTTCTAACTAGATATATTCCTGAACCTTCATGATGGATGTGCTCATGAAAGAAAGTCAGTCTTATTATAATCAACTTGGTTCTCACTGAAGTGCTGATTTGATGATAGAAATGTATCTATCATAGCATGTTTACAAATCTTTATAAAGCCTAGGTGCGTGTAGTTCCTTTGAATGATATAGCAAATTGTATTGTTACTATGAACTGAAAACAATAAAAGGAGAAAAAATTATGCCCATTTTTTATCTTAGGTTTTCTATTACAAACTTCACCATTTAAATACAGACAAAATTCATATACACTAATCTGATTATAACTTACATTTCAAAACAAAATGAATGCTATTACATTTTAAATGATCTTTCATACAACCTTTCAGCTAGCTGTGTGTTACAGAAAAAAATAGGCTAAGATTCTAAGCTTAGAAGGACAGAAGGACCAACTGTGTACTTTTTATACATTAGTTCCCTATTCCAATCACTGATCATTTAGTTTTGTGATTAGCTTTATATAGATATGGTAATTCACAATTTATCTAAAACACTTTATGGTTCATCTATAAGTATTTGGAATTGCTGAATTATTGCTTCTAGGTTAAATTTTCGAAATACTTTTCTATGATAATCCAGTAATAGGCTGTTAACCCTGTGGTAGATTGTCCACAGAGATGGCTGCTAACAGATCTTCCCACACCTTTGTGTACGTGCTGTTCCTCCCAGCAAGAGATGAGAGTCTTTTACTCCTCTCTTTGAAGCCAAGCTGGCCCTATGACTTCTCTTGACTCATAGAATATGCCAAAAATGACATTCTGAGATTTTCTGTCCTGAGTCTTAAGACATCTTGCAGTTTCCTTTTTGTTTTTGTTGCTGTTTTTCTTGAAAAACAGCCACATAGCCAAGAAAAACAACTAGCCTGCTGGAGAGAGGTCCTACAAAGTTTAAAAAAACACATAGAGGATGGAAGAAAAAAAAGAGAGACAGAATAGTCCAGCCAGTTTCCAACCATTCCAGCCATCCAAACTCAGGTGTCAGACACGTGAGGGAAGCCATCGTGGGTTCTCCAGCTTCAAATAAGGCCTCAGCCAGTAAGACATAGAGCAAAGATGAGCAGTCTCTGCTGAGTCCTTAACAAACTGAAAATCATAAGCAAATAAATATTTAACTGATTACTGGTTTTAGGCACTATATTCTAAGAAAGTTTGTTATGCAGCAATAAATAATTGGAACAAAACTCTTTACAGATTTCCATCTGAAGACAATTATTCTTCATCCTGCTCATACCTTTCCCCCTTTTTTTCCTTCCCTCCTACCTTTCTTCTTTCATTTTCTTATTTCCTTTTTCCCTGTTACCTCAGTGCTAGCTGCTGCGTCACAGGGGCTATAAAAATACAGATGGTAAAACGTGGTTTCTACTCAAACTGACTTTATGAAACAAGGAAAAACATGCTTGTAAGTGTATAACTATAATAGAACAACAATATAACAAGAATAAGAATACTAAGCTACACTACAGGAACATTAAGTAGTTTCCTGTATGTAATTTTATTATCTGCTGCTCTCCATGGTGTTGGAAAAACTTGTTTGAAAGAATTACCAAAAGAAGAGTTTTGATGAGATGGGGAAAAGTTAATGCCTAAGTAAATTTATATTTGTCTCATCCACTTCTGTGCCAGATAAACCTGGAGAGAACTATCCCAGACACAGTGATTCTAAGTTAATATCTAAACATAAGAGGAGATAAATCATTGTTTAATTATTTAGAAGATACATTAAAAGATGAGAGTTTGGGCAACTTAGTGAGTAATATCCTTGGATAGAATGTCCTCCTCTTTTGCAAACTCTCCACCATTCCTATTTTCTAGCATTCATTTTTAGAAATCATAAATATTTATTAGTCTTTTGAAAAATTAAATATAGGAAAACACAGAAATAGCTTGCAAATAGGAAAGAAAAAAATGAGGTAAGAATAACAAGGCTTCTGGAAATTGTTCCTGCTATTTCTGATGGTGTAAATAAATGGCGCGATGGCCTTAGACAATTCTTCCTAGAGAAAACACATATATAAACTGGGCAAAAGTGTTAAAATAAATATTTGAAGGTAATGTAAAGTGACCCAAGAAAAAGGGAGAGGCAAATAAGAGGAGATTATTATGAAGAGAGTGCTATTGCTTCTGCAAGAACTGTGGGTTTACTGTTTTTTTCTCATGACAGTCACAGGGACTCACCATCACCACTCTCTAACTCTCCCTGTGAAAAACTGGATCATGAGGAAGATGGCAGGATTTAGAGCAGTAGGATGGCTGGAAACTTAAAGAAAGGATTTTGAAAATGAGGGAGTTGTAGAAGGAGGAAATCTAAAATATAAATAGTATATTTGACAAAATAGCTAGCATATGGATGTATTCTGTTTCAACTCCAACTGGGTTTGTCACAATTCAATTATGGTACTAATGACTTGGCGTTAGTGCCAACCTCACAAGTTAAAGCAAGCAGTTCCCAACCAAGCTACACTGTTTCAAATTCCAACCATTCTTCAGGGGTTCCTAAGCCAACTGCATTTCTGATTGAAAAGCTATAAATTTGTAGGTTCTTATGACTCTTTCAGATTTAATTTACTAGAATGACTTACAGAACTCAGAAAAACAGTTCTACTCACAATTACAGTTTTGTCATAAAGTGCACAATCATAAGAACCAACCAAATGAAGAGATGCATAGAATGAGATCTGGGAGGAAATGCAGAAATTCCATCCTCCCTTTTTGTAGAATCACTCTCTCAACACATCAATATGTTCACCAACCAGGAAGTTCCACAGACTTTGTGTCTCAAATTTTATTGGGGTTTGATTATGTAAGCATGATTAATTATATTATTAGCTATGTGACTGAACTCAATCTCTATCCCCTTTCCCTTCCCCAGAGATGAAAAAGGGTCAAAAACCACATGGTTGCTCTCGGCACGGATCAGCCCCCAACAGGTAGCTATTTATGGATACATCATTAGTCACCTCACTAACTTAAAAAATCAACTCTTATCACTCAGAAGATTCCAAGGACTTTAGAATATCCCTGCCCAGAATTTCAGAAAAAGATCTAACTAGTTTATTATTATAAAATAGTCTGGGACATACAAGTAAACCCGGAAAGAAAAAAAAAAAGGCAGAAACTGAAGGGAAGGTTAAACTTGAAGAGCCTGACTGTGCATAGTGAGGTTTTTGAATTACTGTGCCTTTTGACTACATGTGATCTGTAAACCACATGAAACTTAAGCAGCAAAAAGAGGAAATAAGGCAGTTTTAAATCAATGATCTGAGTGGTGTCAAGCTTAAATAATTAAATTTATAAAATATGACAAAGTTAATTCAAGCCCATAGCCTAAGTATAGCCACCTAGCAGCATATATTCAAGTTTCCATGAATATACACTCTGACTAGCAGCAGTTATAAGTGCATTTTAAGGAAAAAGGAAAGGCAGTTTCTAAGTTGTTTACCAATAATTTTCATTAAAATAACATAATTTTTTTTTTTTTAATGGAGCCTCCCTCTGTTGCCCAGGCTGGAGTGCAGTGTTGGGATCTGAGCTGGCTGCAACCTCCACCTCCTGAGTTCAAGCAATACTCCTGGAAATAACATAAGCTATCAATTGGCTATACATTGCTGTTTGTATCACAAATTCTAGAAACATGAAGATAATAGGTGGGGCAGCTAGTCAAGTACAAAGATATTTTTAAGGATTTGCTTCCTAGGCATGAGAGCAGGAGGTGTGACTGAATGACTGAAGTTCCATACCTTTGGGTCTTTGAGCCTGATAAATTTTGCATATCTCAGATAGCTCAGATTACTCTGAGATATTTTTTCTTTTTTGTGATTACTTTTTTTTTTTTTCTGATACAGAGTCTTGCTCTGTTGTCCAGGCTGGAGTGCAGTGCTATGATCACAGCCCACTGCAACCTCCGCCTTTCTGGGTTCCAGCAATTCTGCCTCAGCCTCCTAAGTAGCTGGGATTATAGGCATGAGCCACTACTAAATGATATATATTTGTTTCTTTCATCTTTTTTTGTATCAAGATCTTTCAAAGAAAGCATACTGAATGAACTCAAATGATTTGGGCTACTTTTATATTTAGGAACTTAGTTTTGTGTCATTAGAAAGGCTAATTTCTGAATAGTCCTGTCTCATGATGAAGGAGTAAGGAGGGGAATATATCTCAGTTAGAAATTTTAAGAGCACCAATATTTGAATTGGGGTGGTGTAACAGGGTGGCAAAAGTGAGACCTCAGAAAAATTACTGATTTATACAGCTGCTTTCACTTGTTGAATTATCTCTAGTCTTTAGAATACCATGAGTTTAGTTTTCTTGGATGAAGTAAAAAACAAGAGGTACATGGTAAAAATATAATACACAGAAAAACTCTAGTCAAAAAAAGAATTTGTATGACAGAAAGAAGAAAAGCTTCCATATGGCAGTCAACTGAAAAAATCATTAAAAAAAATTAAAACCTAGTCATATAGAGATGTATTATAGATAGGAAATAATTTAGGATTTAGTTCCAATTGTAAGAAAATAATAAAAACTCAAAAACAACGGTAAGGGCAAGAATCTAATAAAAGAAATAAAGCAGTTTTCTGCTGAAACACAATTTTTCTCTCTCTAGCTCCCCATTTCTATTAAAGATACATTTTAATAGGACCAATTTACTTATAAAATAAGTTTTGGTATTATACTTGACATGATTTTTTTAAAAGTTTTACTTTAAGTTCTGGGGTACATGTGCAGATCTTGCAGGATTGTTACATAGGTATACACACGCCATGGTGGTTTGCTGCCTCCAACCTCCGTCACCTACATTAAGTATTTCTCCTAATGTTATCCCTCCTCAATCTCCCCATCCCCTGCTAACCCTCCCCTAGCTTTCCTACCCTGCAACAGGCACCAGTGTGTGATGTTCCCCTACCTGTGTCCATGTGTTCTCATTCTGCAACATCCACTTATGATTTAGAACACACAGTGTTTGGTTTTCTGTTCTTGTGTCAGCTTGCTGAGAATGATGGTTTCCAGATTCATCCATGTCCCTGCAAAGGACAGAAACTAATCCTTTTTATGGCTGCATAGTATTCCATGGTGTATATGTGCCACATTTTCTTTACCTAGCCTATCCTTGATGGGCATTTGGGTTGGTTCCAAGTCTTTGCTATTGTAAACAGTGCCACAATGGACATACAAGTGTGTGTGTCTTTATAATAGGACAATTTATAATCCTTTGGGTATATACCCAGTAATGGGATTGCTGGATCAAATGGTATTTCTATTTCTAGGTCCTTGAGGAATAGTCATGTTGTCTTCCACAATGGTTGCACTAGTTTACACTCCCACCAACAGTGTAAAAGTGTTCCTATTTTTCCACATCCTCTCCAGCATCTGTTGTCTCCAGATTTTTTGATGATGGCCATTTTAACTGGCATGAGATGGTATCTCAATGTGGTTTTGATTTGCAATTCTCTAACGACCAGTGATGATGAGCATTTTTTCATATGTTTGTTGGTTGCATAATGTCTTCTTTTGAAAATTGTCTGTTCATATCCTTTACCCACTTGTTGATGGTGGTGTTTTTTTCTTGAAGATTTGTTTCAGTTTAGATTCTGGATATTAGCCCTTTGTCAGATGGGTAGATTGCAAAAATTTTTTCCCGTTCTGTTGATTGCTGTTCACTCTAATGATTGTTTCTTTTGCTATGCAGAAGTTTAATTAGATCCCATTTGTCTGTTTTGGCTTTGGTTGCCATTGCTTTCGGTGTTTTAGTCATGAAGTCCTTGCCTAAAAATACGGAACTCTTCATGACTTTGCATCATCCTTGTGCAGGGGCCATGCTAATCTTTCCTGTATCATTCCAATTTTAGTGTATGTGCTGCTGAAACAATCACGACATGATTATTTTTTAAAGAACTAAATGGGCAATCACGCTTACTGTTGAAGCAAAAAGAGTGAATGGCCATATAGGCTTTTAAGATATTTTATTTTGTTTTTAAACATGTGGTTTCTCTATGTTTCCTAGGCTAGTATCAAATTATTGGCCACAAGTGATCTTCCTCCCTTGACCTCCCAAAGTTCTGGGGTTATAGGCATGATCTACCATGTCCAGCCCATATAGACTTTTTAAAGTTGGTTTGTGGAAACTTTTTTATAAGAAGTCTCAGATTAGGCTTTTAAAACTCTCTTGAAGCTGGGAAAATGAGACAAGGAATTGCCATCAGACGCTTGTCAGAATGTGACATTATTCATAAAGGACTTTGCAAGGAAACCATGCAAACCCGTCGTTCCAAGGCATATTTTTTATTTTAAGACAAGATCTTGCTCTATCACCTGGCTGCTAGAGTGCAGTGGCATAAACATAACTCATTGCTGCCTCAGTCTCCTGGGGTCAAGTGATTCTCCTGCCTCAGCCTTCCAAGTAGCTAGAACTACAAGCATGCATCACAATGCTGGGGACTTTTTATCCACTCTGCAGAGAAACTTCAATTCCTCAAAGCAGTCTGGTCAAATCTGAAAAATGTGTCATACCAGTCAGAGCCTTGATAAAATAAGCAGTGTATCCAATTGATACAGTTTGGCTGTGTCCCCACCCATATCTCATCTTAATTGTAGCCATAATTTCCACATATCATGAGAGGGACCCCATGGGAGGTGACTGAATGATGGCAGCAGGTCATTCCCGTGCTGTTCTCATAAGAGTGATTGAGTCCGATGAGATCTGATGCTTTTATAAAAGGGGAGTTCCCCTGCATATACTGTCTTGCTTGCCACCATGTAAGATGCACCTTTGCTCCTCCTTTGCCTTCCACCATGATTATGAGGCCTTCCCAGTCATGTGAAACTGTGAGTCCATTAAACCTCTTTTACTTTATAAATTACCCAGTCTTGGGTATGATTTTATTAGCAGCATGAGAACAAACTAATTTAGTAAATTGGTACCAAGTAGAGGGACACTGCTGTAAAGATACTCAAAAATGAAAAGTGACTTTGGAACTGGGTAGCAGGCAGAGATTGGAACAGTTTGGAGGGCTCAGAAGAAGATGAAAAGTTGTGGGAAAATTTAAAACTTCCTAAAGGCTTGTTGAATGCTTTGGCCAAAATGCTGATAGTTATATTGACAATAAAGTACAGGATGAGGTGGTCTCAGATGGGGCTGAGAAACTTGTTGGAAACTAAAGCAAAGGTGACTCTTGTTATGCTTTAGCAAAGAGACTAGTGGCATTTTGTCCCTTCCCTAGAGATCTGTGGAGCTTTGAACTTGAGAGAGATAATTTAGGGTATCGGAGGAAGAAATTTTTAAGCAGCAAAGCATTCAAGAGGATATCTGGGTGCTGTTAAAGCTTTCAGTTTTATGTATTCACACATATATGCTTTGGTTTTTGGAACTTATGTTTAAAAGGGAAGCAGAGCATAAAAGTTCAGAAAATTTGTAGACTGAGGGTGCAATAGAAAAGAAAAACCCATTTTCTGAGAAGAAGTTCAATCCATCTGCAGAAATTTGTATAAGTAACAAGGAGCTACATGTTAATAGCCAAGATAATGGGGAAAATGTCTTCAGGGCATGTCAGAAACTTTTATTTATTTATTTTACTTTAGGTGCATACTATATCTGGCATTTCTCCCCCTGTTATCCCTCCCCTCCCTCCTCTCCCTCCCCACCCCTCACTGTCTCTCCCCTACCCCCACAACTGCCCCCAGTGTGTGATGCTCCTCTCTCTGAGTCCACGTGTTCTCGTTGTTCAACACCCACCTATGAGTGAGAACATATGGTGTTTGGCCTTCTGTTCTTGTGTCAGTTTGCTGAGAATGATGCCAACAAATATATGAAAAAATGCTCTTCAGAGACCTCTGTGGCTACCCCTCCCATCACAGGGCTAGAGGCCTAGAAGGAAAAAAATAATTTTGTATGCCAGACCCAGGACCTTACTGTGTTGTGCAGTCTCAAAACTTGGTGCCCTGAATCCCAGCTTTGATCCCAGCTGATGTGATCTCGGCAATTTTTTTTCTTTTTTCTGGGAGACAGAGCTTCATTCTTGTCATCCAGGCTGGAGTGCAGCAGCATGATCTTGGCTCACTGCAACCTCTGCCTACCAAGTTCAAGCAATTATCCTTCCTCAGCCTCCTGAGTAGCTGGGATTACAGGCTCCTGCCACTATGCCCAGTTAATTTTCGTATTTTTAGTAGAGATGAGGTTTCACTATGTTGGCCAGGATGGTCTCAAACTCCTGACCTCAGGTGATCCACCTGCCCCGGTCTCCCAAAGTGCTAGGATTACAGGCATGAGCCACCACCCCCAGATTGTATATCTGCTTTTAAGAATTGTCCATTCATATCCTTAGCACACTTTTTGATGAGATTGTTTTTTTTTGTTTTTTTTTTTTTACTGATTAGTTTTAGTTTGTTGTAGATTCTGGATATTGGTTCTTTTTCAGATGTATAGGTTGTGAAGATTTTCTCCTACTCTGTGTGTGGTCTGTTTACTATGCTGACTGTTCCTTTTGCTGGGCAAAAGCTCTTTAGTTTAATTAAGTCCTAGCTATTTATCTTTGTTTTTATTGCATTTGTTTTGGAGTTTTTGGTCATGAAATCTTTGCCTACATCAATGTCTAGAAGGGGTTTTTGATGTTATCTTTTTGAATTTTTATAGTTTCAGGAGTTGATTTTTGTATAAGGTGAGAAATGAAGACCCAATTTTAAACTCCTGCATGCGATCAGCCAATTATCCCAGCACTATTTGTTGAAAAGGGTATCCTTTCTCCACTTTATGATTTTGTTTGTTTTGTCTAAGACCAGTTAGCTCTAAATATTTGGGTTTATTTTTGTGTTCTTTATTCTGTTCCATTGGTCTATGTGCCTATTTCATACCCGTACCATGCTGCTTTAGTGACTATGAACTTTACATATAGAGTTTGAAATCAGGTAGTGTGATGCCTCCAGATTTGTTCTTTTTGCTTAGTCTTGCTTTGGCTAGGTGGGCTTTTTTTTTTTTTTTTTGTCTCATATGAATTTTAGAATTTTTTTTCCTAACTTTGTGAAGAATGATTGTGGTTTGTTGATGGGGATTGCGTTGAATTTGTATGTTGCTTTTAGCAAGTATGGTCATTTTCACAATATTGATTCTACCCATCTGTGAGCTTGGGATGTGTTTCCGTTTGTTTGTGTCATCTATGATTTCTTTCAACAGTTTTGTATTTTTTCTTATAGCGGTCTTTTGCCTCCTTTGTTAAGTATATTCCTAAGAAACAGGAACAAACCAAACCGAAACCCAGCAGAGGAAAGGAAATAACCAAAATCAGAGCAAAACTAAATGAAATTGAAAAAAAAAAAAACATAAATGAAACAATAAGCTGGTTCTTTGTAAACAGAAATAAAATTGATGAGCCATTAGCAAGATTAATCAAGAAAATAAGAGAGAATATCTAAATAACCTCACTAAGAAACAAAACAGGAGATAATACAACTGATACCTCTGAAATGCAAAAGAAGGCTACTATGAACACCTAAGGCTACTATGCACATATGCTAGAAAACCTAGAAGAGATGGATAAATTCCTGGAAAAATGCAACTGTCCTAACTTAAATCAGGAAGAAATAGATTCCTTGAACAGACCAAGAACAAGCAGCGAGATTGAAATGGGAGTTAAAAAATTACCAACAAAAAAAAGTCCAGGACCAGATGGATTCTCAGCAGAATTCTACCACACTCTCAAAGAAGAATTGGTACCAATCCTTTTGACACTATTCCACAAGATAAGCAACCCTTCCTAATTCATTCTGTGAAGCCAGCATTACCCTAATACCAAAACCAGGAAAGGACACAACCAAAAAAAAAGACTACAGACCTATATCCCTGATGAACACAGATGCTAAAATCCTTAACAAAATACTAGCTAACCAAATCCAACAGCATATCAAAAAGATCATCCACCATGATCAAGTGGGTTTCATACCAAGGGTGTGGGGATGGTTTAACACATGCAGGACAGTGATACACTACATAAACAGAATTGAAAACAAAAATCACATGATCATCTCAATAGATGGAGAAAAAAACATTCGACAAAATCCAGCATTCCTTTATGATTAAAACTCTTAGCAAAATCGGCATACAAGGGACATATCTTAATGCAATAAAAGTCATCTATCACAAACCCACAGCCAACATAATACCGAGTGGGGAAAAGTTGAAAGCATTCCCTCTAAGAACTGGAACAAGACAAGATTGCCCACTCTCACCACTCCTCTTCAACATAGTGCTGGAAGTCCCAGCCAAATAAATCAGATGAGAGAGAGATGATGCATCCAAATCAGTAAAGAGGAAGTCAAACTGTCACTGTTTGCTGACTATATTGCATACCTGGAAAGCCCTAAGGACTCCTCCAGAAAGGTCCTAGAACTGATGAAAGAATTCAGCAAAGTTTCCAGAGACAAGATTAATGTACACAAATCAGTCGCTCTTTTATACAGCAGCAGCAACCAAGCAGAGAATCAAATCAAGAACTCAACCCCTTTTATGATAATTGCAAAAAAAAAAAAAAAAAAAAGAAAGAAAAAACTTGGGAAAAATGTTACTTTTATTTTGAGAAACAAAAAGAATCAGCAATGTTTCAAACAAAAAGCCATACAAAATTATTTTAGTCCTCCAACCTTTTAGTCCTATGTAATTAAATCTTGATCTGCTTGATCAAGCTTTATGTCTTGATCTGCTTGATGTTAACTTAGCAATGTTTACAAAAGTATCAGTTTTTAAAAAAATTCTTTAAGTTTTTGCCTAGTCCAATGGTATTATCTCCAAAGCTATCAGTAACCTGTATTCAAGAGGAATTGTCAGAGTCTTTTCTATGAATTCTTTTAAAAAGTAGCAAATTTTGTACAGTAGCTGATTATAAATTGCTTTCTGAGAAGATCCAAAGTAAAATAATAATTAATCATGGATGCCAAAATGCTTAGAATAACCATGGTTAAAGAAGCAGTTGGCAAGAAAATCTGTTTTTTTTTTCCCTGTGGGTGTGTGTGTGTGGGGGGGTGTATACAACAGTTTAACATAATTATCATAATTATGACTGATGACATATACCAGAGCATACCATAATTTTAGGACTGTCATTCAATTTTGGAAGTCACATTAATAGCATTCTTATACAAATATAATTTGAAGAAAGTTAGACACTTTTCTTACCTGACAATGATTCCCATATGATTTTACACACTGAATAAGCCTATGATGTCTCTCTAGTGATGCAGAAGAGGATCTGGAGGCAGGGAACGTAAGACTGATTCACACTGCCTTCCTAGAAGTAAATCAAAAGGAAAACTCCAACTTTCCATGCCCAAGTAACAAAAGAACAGAGGCTACTCCCTCTGTAACCCCTCTACCCCCACTTTCTATATCACAGATGAGAAATGGAAAGTACCTCTAATTGGTCCTCTCCCACAACCAATCAGACTGGTCATGGGCCAAGTCTTCATTTGCATAGGGGTGTAACTTTGTAACCTCATTTCAGCCTGATTTCGTGACAAATCAGACTGGTCATGAGCCACTCCTGCATTTACATAGGGTGTAAACCAAGTAACCAGTGGGAATCCTCTATAGGGTATTTAAACCCCAGAACATTCTCTAACCAGTGCTCTTGAGCCAACTGCTCAAGCCCCTCCTGCTCTGAGGTCTACTTTCATTTCAATAAATCTGTGCTTTTATTGCTTCATTTTTTCATTGCTTTGTTGTAGGTTTTGTCCAATTATTTATTCAAAATGCCAAGAACCTAAACTCATAGTCAAGACCCTCCACCAGTAACACTTGGATTTCCAGAAGTTCATATTTGTTATGCATAAGTTAGTTTAGATTAAAAAGATTTAATTTTAGAATTTGAAATACAATTTTGGGAAGTATTTCAAATATTAAAGCTGTAAAACCCTTGATACTATAGTAAGTAAGATTTAAAAACATGATTAAAATAGGATAACAGAAAGAGGGAGGGTCAAGGTGGTTGACTAGAAGCAGCTAATGGGAACTGCTCTCACAGAGAGAAGAAAAAGTAGTGAGCAAATACTAGGTCTTCAACTGAAACATCCAGGCGGACCCACTGAGATTCCTCAGAGAAACAACTTGGCCCATGGAGAATGTGGAAGAGCGAGACAGGAAGACTGCCCACTTGTAAGTGACACAGAACCAGAGGAGGCTTCCCTACTGTAGGGAAATGTTGAGTGAGTGAGAGTACCCAGGGACTCATACTTTTTCCACAGACCTTTGCAACCTGAGGCTGAGAAGATCACCTCATGAGGCCACCCCACTGGGGCTTTCAGACCGTCATGCAGAGTTATGTGGAGTCTGGGCAGAACTGCCACTTAAGCACATGCAGAGTCCTAGGAGCCTTGGATCCCTGGGCATCTTGGGATTAGAAGCTGTAGCTCTGGCAACAGGAGAGGTCAGGATGCCTTGTATACCCCCAGGAAAGGGACCAAATTCAGGTGGCTGAGCAGTGATGGACTTCAGGTCTCACCTCTACTGTATCTCCCAGGATAAGGCTCACTGACCCAGTACTCCAGCCACACCCCACCATGGCTCTCAGTCTGATAGTAGCTTTACACTTCCCTGAGATGGGGCTCCCACAGGGAGAGGCAAGCCACCATTTTTGATGTCTTGCAGCCCTTGCTGCTGCTGCTATTGCCTTCAGGCTTCACAGCGTGCCCAGTGTCTATAGACTGGTGTAGATCCCCAGCATAATGCAGCTGCCTCATGGAAAAAGTGATCAGACATTTTCACATGGGTCTCTAATCCCAATTCTCTTTACTAGGTGGGGATTCATGACCTGGGACTATAGCACAACTAACCTGCCTCCACCTGAACACGTCAATGGAAGGCGGCTCTGCAGTGCTCTGAGGAGAAAATTCCAGAGAAAACCCACAATGCCTGAACCATTGTAGCTGCAGTGGTATGACTCTAACTGACCTCAGGCTGGGGAAGGAACAAAGGGCCTACTTAATAGTTTCTATGCTGGCACCTCAAGCACCCAGCAGGCACCATATGAAAATAAATTTAGTCCCTCTACCCTGGGAACCCCCAACCCCTACTTTTCACCAGGCAGTGCCCTCAGCACAGGGATGCACAACAGCCATCACACCCATGGCTGAGCACACCCACTGGTGGTTGTGAAGTGACAGTGTTCATCGGGAGTAATACCCAAGGTTCGTTGCCTCACGCCAAGGAAATTGAGGATGCAGACACACACAAGGAGTGAGTGTAAGAGCAGAGATTTAATAGGCAAAAGAAAGAGAATCCCGCTCTCTCTCTTTCTTTTGCCTATTAAATCTCTCCTGCAGAGAGAGAGGGGCTCTGGAGTGGTTCTTCCAGTTCCATGGTGAAATACATGGGGTTTTATAGAGGAGTTTGAGGAGGCACTCTGATTTACATAAAACCCGATAACTGGTTGGTTCAGGTGTGCCATTTACATAGCAGGTGAAGCTGGTCTCCCCATCCTAATCTTTTATTATGCATATGATTCTTTACCTGGACAGCACCATGTTGCCTGTTCCCTTAGTGTACACATGGTTGACACAAAAAAAGGAAGATGGAGCCTGGAGATCCACGTTGAACATGCATGGCCCCCAGGTAGCCTTTTCCTATTGGCATAGCTGCCAGCATTCACCTGTGCAAGCTAGAGCTTACTTTTCCATGTCTGCAGTTTGATTTACAGGCTACTCCTTCTTAGAAATGATTTGGGCCTGCTTTTTGTTATCAGAGAAAACTTACAGAAGACTCTCTTACCCTAACTAACTGCCTAAATAATTTCTCCTTAGCTCCTGTATCAGTGCCTCTGGGTTCCCCTAGGGAGGGGTTCCCAGAAGAAACTGACAGCCTCTCTGCCACTGCCACAGCAGTGGTTCTGCCCTGCTGCCCTCAGTCTGCGGAAGAAACAAAGTGTATGAAGACTTCGCCTATGCTCCCAGCATGCCACAGCCACTGTCTGCAGAGGAACTGAGTCTCTTCTCCCTGTGAGCCCTTGATTTCTCACTCCTCAACAGCAGACCCCCACCTCAGCCCAGCAATGAAGTTGCCCCATCCCCTGGCTGAACATTAGTAACAGTGACTTTGTGTTTCCAAAAACCCCTCTCCCCCTGCTACTGCAATGGTGCTATCTTTGCTGCCATAGACTGGGGAAGGAGCAAAGATTTTGAGTGCTTTAATGACAATTCCAGAAAACTGCAAATGCTCTAAAGAAAAGAGGTTAGTTTGTCTCCCCTGTGAAACACTCACCCCACCCCATGCTCATTAACAGGCAACCTCAGCCCCCTGCCCTTAGACTCACATTGCCTATACCTTAACCCAGGCCAATTGCATTAATTGACAGTGGCTCTGCATGTCTCTGGAGTGGAGCCTCAACAGGCAAGTGGAAGGCCCTCTTCAACAACCACTGCTAAGCACTGCTAAGATTCCTTTCTCTGCTGCCTCCAAGTTGGGGAGGGGACATAAAGCCTGAGCTAATCCCAGAGCTGTGTTATCCAGCCTGTGAATGCCAAACCAATATCTACAGCCAGCACTCAGGAGAGAGAGGAGCTCATGCTTTCAGGGAAGTGAGAGAGCAGAGCTGCAATCATGAGGAACTACAGAGGAGCCACATGCCTGAACAAGAGCCTACCTACTGGCCATTTCACTTAAACACCATCTACTGGATCACAGACCAAAATGTCAGCACCAAAAGTACCCTGCCAAATACTCCACTGCGAAACCAAGGGGAAGAATTCAGCTATAAATAAAGATGCTGGACGAACCCTTTGCCCTCAGAAAACATACTGAAATCTATGAGTTATACTCAAATTACATCACAGTTCAAGGAACACCAGCCCACATAGATGAGAAAGAACTAGGAAAAAAAAAAAAAAAAAAAAAAAACAAAAAAAAAACTGGCAACTCAAAAGGCTGAGTGTTTTCTTTCCTCAATACAACTGCACTAGTCTCCCAGAAGGGGTTCTTAACTGGGCTGAAATGGTTGAGATGACAGAAATATAATTTAGAATATAGATAGGAAAGAAAATCATCAAGATTCAAGAAAGAGTTGACACCCAATCTAAGGAATCTAAGGATTACAATAAAATGATACAGGAGCTAATAGATGAAATAGCCATTACAAAAAAAAAATGCTCTGTTAGAACTAAGAAACACACCACAATAATTGAATAATGCACTTGCAAGTATCAAGAGCAGAATAGACCAAGCTGAGGAAAAAATATCTCACAGCTTGAAGAGAAGACTAATTCTGGAATTACTCAATCAGAAAAAAAAAAAAAGAAAAAATATAAAAAAGAAAGAACAAAACCTCTGAGAAAAATGAGATTACAAGAGACTCAATCTATGACACATTGGTGTCCCTGAAGGAGACAGGGAGAAAACAAGCATCATGGCAAACATGTTACAGAATATTATCCATGAAAATCTCCCCAACTTTGCTAGAGAGGCTAAATTTTAAATTCAGGAAATTCAGAGAATACCAGCAAGATACTTCAAAAGAAGACCATCCCCACATATGTAATCATCAGGTTCTTTAAAGTCTCAACGAAAGAAGAAATGTTAAAAGCAGTTAGAGAGAAGAGGCAGGTCACCTACAAAGGGAAATTCATTAGGCTAAGAGCAATCCTTTCTGCAGAAACCCTACAAGCCAGAAGAAATCGGAAGCCCATATTCAGCATTCTTAAAGAAAAGAATTGCAGTGAAGAATTTTATATCCAGCCAAACTAAGCTCCACAGAGAAGGAGAAATAAGATCCTTTTCAGCAAATGCTAAGGAAATTTATTAAAACTAGATCTGCCTTACGAGAGGTCCTGAAAGGACCACTAATACGGAAAGAAAAGATCATTACTAGCCACTATGAAAACATACGTAAGTACACAGACCAGTGACACTATAATATAATCACACAAACAAGTCTGCATTATAACCAGTTAATGATATGATGATAGGATAAAATCTGAACATATTGATACTAATATTAAATGTAAATGGGATAAATGCCCCAATTAAAAGGCCAAAAATGGCAGGCTGGACTAAGAAGGAATGCTCAATAGTATGTTACCTTCGAGAGACTCATCTGACATGCAATGACACCCATAGGCTAAAAATCAAGGGATGGAGAAAACTCTATTAAGCAAATAGGAAATTTTGAAAATCAGGGGTTGCCATCCTAATTTCAGACAAAACAGACTTTAGACCAGCAAAGGTGAAAGAAGATGAAGAAGGGCATTACATAATGGTAAGGGTTTTAATTCAACAAGAAAATTTTACTATCCTAAATATATATGCACCCAACATAGGATCACCAAGAATAATTAGGCAAGTTCTTAGAAACCTACAGAGAGAATTAAATTTACACAAAATAACATAATAATAGTGGGATAATTCAACAGCCCACTGACATTATTAGACAGATCATCAAGGCAGAAAATTAACAAAGATATTCAGAATCTGAATTCAACACTTGAGCAAAGAAACCCAATAGACATCTACAGAACTCTCTACCCAAAACCAAGAGAATATCCATTCCTCTCGTTGCCACATGGTACATACTCTTACACCAACCATACAATCAAACAAAACAATCTTTAAAAATTTTTTTTTTAATTTTTTTTTTAAAATTAAGATTATACCAACCCCACTTGGACCACAGTGCAATAAAACAGAAATCAATACTAAGAAAATCATCGAAACTATACAATTACATAAAATTAAACAACCTGCTCCTGAACGACTTTCAGGTAACTAATGAAAATAAGGCAGAAATTAAGAAGTTCTTTGATAGTAATAAGAACAAAGTTACAACATACTAGAATCTCAGGGACACAGCTCAGACAGTGTCAAGAGGGAAGTTTATAGCACTAAACATCCACATCAAAAATTTAAAAAGGTCTCAAATTGACAACTTAATCTCACAACTAGTAGAAATATAGAAGAAAGAGCAAACCAACTCCAAAGCCAGCAGAAGACAAGAAAAGAAATCAGAGCTGAAATTGAGACATGAAAAAACATACAAAAGATCAATGAATCCAGAAATTGTATTTTTTAAAAATTAATAAGATGGAAGGATTGCTAACTAAACTAATGAAGATAAAAAAATGAGAGAAGATACAAATTAGAAACAGAGCAAGACCCTGTCTCAAAAAACAGAGAAACACAAACAAACAAATAAAAGATGCAGGCATAAGACACACAGAAAGAGAGCTTTATGAGGTTATTTGCCAGTTTTCAGACAACTTCCTCCTTTTAGACTCTCAAGACTTAAACAATTGTTAGCTAAGCAGCCCTAAATTTGCATTTTTAAAGAAATGACTCCTAGGTAAAAATTTGCATCCCAAATGCACAAAGTTTCTATCTAAACACCATGTCTGCTAATACAAAGAAGGGTATGGGTAAAGGCCCAGTCAATACAAGGTTTTGGGAAAAAGGAACCAACCCACATGCCCATCAATGATAGGCTAGACAAAGAAAATGTGGCGCATATACACCATGGAATATTATGCAGCCATAAAAAACGATGAGTTCATGTCCTTTGTAGAGACATGGATGTATCTAGAAACCATTATTCTCAGCAAACTGACACAAGAACAGAAAATCAAACACGGCATGTTTTCACTCATAAGCAGGTGATGAGCAATGAGAACACTTGGGCACAGGGAAGGGAACAGCACTCACAGGGCTGGGTGAGGGGATGCAGGGGAGGGGAGGGGAGGGATGGGGGCAGGGATGATGAGAAGGGATAACACCAGGAGAAAGGCCTGATGTAGGCAACCGTGGGGAGGCGGGATGGAGAGAGCAAACCATGGCATGTATGTGCCTATGCAACAATCCTGCAGGATGTAGGATGTGCACATGTACCCCAGAGTCCAAAGTAAAAAAAAAAAAACTTAAACAAAGGTAAAGTTAGCTATGTAAACTTTAAGCCAGTGTCTTCCCCATCCTGCAGAGAGGATGATGGCCTTACAAATGGAAAATTTCATTATAGATGTGCATTTCTTTTACAAAGAGTTTCAAAACTGCCAGATAAATGCCAGGATGTCCTATTTTGGGGGCCAATGTTGTTGGATAGGTAATATTTTCAATTTAGTTGTATTATTATTATTATTATATTAACTTCAGGATGGGGCCCTTTAGTGAATAGCAAAGAAAGCATTTTCTATATCTGAACTCAGCATGGGACTCTGAAAAAGAAGCAAGCTCCCTTCATCTGAGAGCTTATCTTTGATAAACACTTTATCCAACTTTTTATGTTTTAAACCAAAGGTATCTTTTCAAGTGACTCATCAAAGCCAATTAGCCTTAGTCAAGGTTATGTCTTAACCAAATATTAACTAGATGAAAGAATTAAAATATTTTATCCTAAAATATATTTCTTTGACACATTTTTTCAATTGCTGCCACTTGGCCATCATGTAGAAGTAGCCTTGCAAAGCTGTCCTAAATGGAGAAAATTTGTGTCTGTGGAAAATCTCCATCAATGCAGCCATGGTCCCCTCTCCTTTCTATGCTTTTTCCTTGATCCCATAGATTTTGAGAATCTGACACCTTTAAAGTTTGAAAAGAAACATTTACCATCTATTCTCTCTGAGGGAGGCTTTATCTATATAACAAAGCCATTTTTTGAAGCCAAGTTTCTTCCTTTCTCTTAACCTGTCTTTCCATCAGAGGCATTCAAACCAGAGCAATTCCATTTTTAGTGAGGACTAGGAAATTGAGACTGAGACTTGCTGGGCCGCATTCCCAGAAAGTTAGGCATTTCTAGCCTCTAGATGTTTATGGTTAAGGGGACAAATTAATAATGTTTATTAAACAGACCCAGACTTGGGAGTGTCCAGATATACCAATATTGGAACGAAGGCATTCTGAATTTTGCTTTAAATATAATATTGATTCTTGCAAAATATAGTAATTAAGAAAATTAATCCTTTATCACAAGCTCCTGTAGCAGAGCACATCTCCCCAAGATCTTTTTTTAATTATATATATATATATGTATATATATACACCTAGGGTAGACACGTTCTTCCTCTTATTCCTCCTCTTACTTTCAGCAATGCCCTACTCTGTCTATGGATTAGCTGTTCTTTCACTACTTTTCTCTCTAATAAACTTGCTTTACTTTGCACTGCAGCTCGCCCTGAATTCTTTCTTATGCAAGAGCCAAGAATTCTTTCCTGCAATTTGGATCAGGACCCCTTTCTTGTAATGTTTCCTCTAAACTCGATTTACAGATTTCCAGTCATGCTCTGAGTATATGTATACATGTTAAATAAATTTTTATGCCTTTTCTCCTATTAATTGGCCACATAATGTTTTTAGCAAACATTTAGGGGGACAAGAATCTATGGCTTCCACGTAGGCATCTCCAAAGAGATGCAAAGCAGTTCTCACAAGATCCAGAACCACATCAAAGACAGCTCTAAGTCTTACTAGCCACAAATGAAATACAGCCCACATTTCTGTCGGACCATATTTTCTAGGCTCTCAACTTCTCAGTGGAGCACTTGTGCATGAAGGCCCAAAAGTCCTGTATTCCCCACAAACCGAAAAAGATAAGAAATTAAAAGCTGTCTATGGAAAGAAAATGGGTCAGTAACAAATGAGTACCCCAACAGGTCAACAGTTAACACAAATAATTTAAAACAAACCAGAAATCAACATGGACTACATCCACGAAGGCATAGAAGCTTAGCCACTAGACCAACGTTGGAGTGCTTCTGTAAATCCAGACAGAGATCCAAAGACGGCTTTTGAGTATTTAAAAGATTTTAACTTGAAGAATCAATGGAGAAGAGATGCAGACCCTGGAAGAATGCAAATCAAAGGTCAAACCACACACTTGGCTCTCAAGTCACCTGCTTGGCCCTCTTCCAAGTGTACTTTACTTTCTTTCATTCCTGCTCTAGACTTTTTTGACAAACTTTGACTCCTGCTCTAACACTCTCCTTAGTTCATCCCTCTCTGCTTTACGCCCCTCAGTCAAGTTTCTTCTGAGGAGGTGGGAAGAATTGACATCGCTGCAGATCTGTATAATTCACTGCCATTAACATTTAAGCCATAAACATTTATTTCCTCTTTTTAGAGAGAAAAACTGTGTTTTTCCCTGACCAAATTTTGAGTAAGAGGAAAGGCTGCCAACTCTAATGAGAAAGACAAAACTTTAACTTCAGGGAAAAGTGAAAATCTCAAATCTGCAATAATCAAAATCTCTAGAGAAGCTCTACCTTTCAGTATAGCTTAATTTTAACTCCAAGTAAGACTGTGTATGGCTTAAACAGATTTTTTTTTTTTTGAACAGCATCTCACCCTGTTTCCCAAGCTGGAGTACAGTGGCATGATCTAGGCTCACTGCAGTGTCACTACTCCTGAGCTGAAGCAATCCTCTCACCTCATTGATCCCTGAGTAGCTGAAACTACAGAACCAGAGAGTTGTTGTTTTTTTTTTTTTGTTTTTTTTTTTTAAGAGACAAAGTTTTGCCGTGTTGCCCAGGCTGGTCTCAAACTCAAGTGATCCACCCCCTCAGCCTCCCAAAGTAGTGAGATTACAAGCATGTGCCCCTACACCCAGCCTTAAAGAAGGTCTTAATTCTCAACTAAGCCAGCTGGATTCAGATCCCAAGAGGGGCCTTTCCAGAAATCCCTGTCAACTTCCGTGAAGTTGAGTGAAATAGCCATTCGTGCTAGTACCGAGGATTTTTGTTGTTTTGGGGTGAAGTCTCACTTTGTCTCCCAGGCTGCAGTGCAGTGGTGCAATGTTGGCTCACTGCAACCTCCACCTCCTGGGTTCAAGCAATTCTCCTGCCTCAGCCTCCCAAGTAGCTGGAACTATAGGCATGCACCACCACACTGGCTACTTTTGTATTTTTAGTAGAGGTGGGTTTCACCATGTTGGCCAGGCTTTTCTCAAACTCCTGAGCTCAAGTGATCTGCCTGCCTCAGCCTCCCAAAGTCCTGGGATTACAGGTGTGAGGTACCAAGGTTTTGATTGTCATGTCAGTGGGGATTACTGAAGCTGGGCTTTAGATCCCTTCACGGTTGCTAAAATATCAACCTTAAATAATGAGATTTAGAAAATATGATTAAGTATAGAGTTTATTCTAGAATAAAGCTTGAGAATGGCTGCCAGGGAGCAGATATTCAAATTGCAATAAATGTACACTCCAATTAGCAGCAATTACAAATGAGTTTTAAAGAAAAAAAGGAGAGGCAGTTTCTAAGTTGTCTGCCAAGAATCGCCATAAAAATAATGTAGGCTATTGTTTGGTTACACATTGTTCTTTGTATCACAGACTCCAGGACAATGAAGATAATAGATGAGGCAGCTAATTAGGAGCAGAATGCCTTTAAACAATTCCCCTTCCCAACACCCCTTCATCCTTCTTCTCCCCACCCCTACCCCCTCGTGTGAGTGTGTGGAAGGGGTGCTGTGACTGAAGTCCCATACTCATGTCTTTCTGGGCTTAGTAAGTTTTGCATACTTCATATAGCTCAGACTGCTCAGAACTATTTTTCTTTTCTCAGCATCTACCATAAAGATCTAAAAATAGAAGAGCAAATTAAACCTAATGTAAGAAAAAGAAAAGAAATAACAAAGATACCAGGGAAATCAATAATAGAGAAAACAAGTAGTAGAGAAAACAAATGAAACTAAAATCTAGTTTTTGGTTTTATTCCAGGAATGCAAACTTTTGTTAAAATTTGATAATTAGTCAGTGTAATACACCATCAATTGAATAAAGGAAAATAAAGTTATATCAAAAGATATGAATAAAACGTGAAAATATTTAAGCAGCCATGGGACTGAGACTCAGGTCTCAAAAATTTCTTAAAGTTTTATATTAATGAAGATACTTTCTCAGTTTAATATCATTACTGTTTTATGATCTCAGCAATTTAAACGTCTAGATATTCATCTTCATGGGGCTATTTCTTTACTTCACTTCTGGTAACTCCAGAGGATGAAGATTATGCATGCAAAATCTTTCACAGCATGGCTGCAATACATATATTAAGTGTATATATATTAAATATTAAATAATAAATATATTATATTTAATAATAATATTGAATATTATATTTAATAATAAATATAGTGTATATATTAAATACATATGATATAAATATATTATATACAACATATATAACATATTAGATATAATACATATATTATATTAAAATATATACTATAGAGTTAAATGTTTGTATCACTTTTCTTTACAATGTAAGCTATATTATAAGCTTCAATCATTGTTTAAATGTAAGCTAAAAGATTAAATATAATCTCTAGACTTTAAATATATTTTTGAAATTCACTAAGCTTATTGTATATTAATAAAAATACACTTATTTTTAATTGTTTCTTTAGAGCAAAATATATACAGTGTTTATTTCGAAGTGAGTTCTACAATGTTATGCTGTGGTTGATTTTAAAATCTTCTTAAAAAATCAATAGATAACTCATTTGACATTGAATATTTTGAATTACTGGAAAACCTCCAAGTTTCTAATCTGTTCATCCTTAAAAAGAAAGTAAAGAACAAAATAAAGCACCTTTAAATGTCATTTGATTAATAAAATGTAGCTTTTATAAAATCTTGAGCTTAATTGGATTGCTGGCATTGCTGAAGTCAAATTAAATGCATTTGGATCAATATTAATTGGCTCAACTGTGGAGTGTACATCACTGAGTTACTCATGGTTAGATGAATTACACCCCTGCCTGTTTTTGGACAAATTTCTTTCTTCTATATTATTAAATAATGTTTCAAATCAGTTATTGTTTGAATGAAAGCCAGATTCTAAACTCAAAAGATTATATAACTGGAAAACACCACAGCCAATCATTGTCATGATAAATGACTATCTAGGCAAGATATTATTTATAGACCCTCCCTAGTATTTATATTACTGTTTTTTTATTTATATTTATATTACTGTTTCCTTTTTTAAATTTGTATACATACAAGGAAAGAACTATTGAAGTAGGCACTCTTCAGTGTACTATCTGTGTCTTCTTTCAAGAAGAGAAAACTCCAGAGCCCATCAGTTGTCAAACCCCACCTAAGAAAAATTTAAGCTTACTGTCTCCTGGGAGATGACAAGGCTAGCACAGGTATGCATTAATTCATTTTCTTGACTCCAAATGAACAAAAA
>PVKP010027725.1:0-30983 GCA_004027715.1 Plecturocebus donacophilus | reverse complement strand
TTTATTTTCTCAGTATTTCTAGACTTTTTTTAAATTTGGTTTTCCATTTTGAGTTTATGGCACAACTAAAATGGCTCAATTTGGTATCTAAAAGTCAAGAACATTTTCTAAATGCTTGCAAACTTATCTCATGTCTAATATTCACTTTCACTAAGGGCTAACTGAGCAATAACAAATTATATATTATATTTCATCAAAAGACTTAAATATCTTATGCTAAGTAAAAAGTTGAGACATACTAGGCACTGTACATAAGCAGTGATAGAGATCTATCTTGTTAGCAATACTCCTCAACTGTAGGTCTCAGGCTTCTAATCACTCTGCTTATATACAGAATGACCCTATAGAAGAATAAAACATAACTACTGAACTGAAATAGCAATGGACAAATTATGTATTAGAATTGTCAATAGGCTGCCTCAAGTAATAACATAAAAATAAATGCCATCTCCTCAAAATAGTTCATTATTAGACTCACATCTTAAGAAATAATCTGAATTATTTGAAGGAGCTCTGTACTTAGTTTCAAAACAAATAAGTAATATGAGACAGTGATAATTTCGAAAAATCATGTTTTTCATTAACTGGACTGTTTTATGCTGTTACATTTTCTTATTTGAATTTTGTTTCTTCTGATTTCTGATTGAAATCCTTTTTGAAAAATTGTGCTGTTTCAGCTCTGCTAAGGAATTGGGTTGGAAATTGGGCCTGAGGTATAGGTATCCTTACCAGGGCCAGGCCTAGCATGGCTGTTGGAAAGGAAGTGAGAAGGTAATGGGGGAACTGAAACTCAAGGCAGTGTCAAGGCCACTGGGGTAATGGCAGCATTTTTTTTTCTGGACAGTCTCCTCTTGGAGGATTTTTTAAACCCTGAAAAGCCATGGCTTTAGCTTTACAAAGGGAAGGTATTCTATGTGAAACTAAATCACAAACTTTTAAGAAATTAATATGATTCATCAATCATAACCAGAATTCAGAATCTAGTCAGTGCTCATTTTTTTAAGCATTTTATGGTTCCTTAATTTGATTGCCTACAGCTGGCTGTGGTGAGCATCTAATAATAATGAATACTGAACCCAGTCTTTTTTCTGAGCAATGGCTATCATGTTACCTAAGTTCACTGCTAGTGGCCTCCCATTTGGCTGAGTGTTCACCAAATAGGTGAATAAATTCTTAAGTGCAAAGAACCTTTCTTATATTTATTAACCTCTGTTAAAGAGCTCAATAGATGGGCAGCACACAAGAGCACCAGTGTATCCTACAAAGAGCATGAGTGAATCCTGACAAATGGCTGGGATTGAGGACAAGTTTTCGGTATTCCTATTGGTTTGTTGATCAATAAAACCCCTAATGGTTTCACTAATTACCAGGATGGTAAGCTTCTGTATGCCAGCAGGGGATCATTGACTCTGCACAAGCAGTATATCAGAATGTTTGAAAGCAGCATGTATCTAAAATTCAGAAGATTTTGCCTAATAGGGTGTTTGGACACATGCCAGTTCTTTCACTTAGCCACTCTAAAGGAGCAGGCTGACTCTAACCCAGCTCCAGACTCACCAGTGATAACTCCATCATGTATCTTGCAACAACTAACATCCCAAAGGAAAACTTGGCATATCAACCATGAGATGAATCATCCTGAACCTGAAATGTCATCTCTCTTCAGAAGAACTAAATACCATGGAATTCTCTAAGGGACCATGCATCAATTCTTGGCCACTGTGCTTGAGAGGTTAGGTTCTAAAAAATAGAAGATATAGAATCCCTTTGAAGGATAAAATAATTTACATATTGGAAAAATATAGTCATAAGGGAGATAATTCAACTAGCACACTCAGTTTTTCTTCAAGGTTGTATCATGCAAATCTGAGTTTTCATTTGTACACCCAGGTGAGCTATTAATAGTTGGTAACTTTCTCTGTAAGTCAGTATCTCTTTTGTTTGTTGATCTGTTTTACAGAATTTGCAGTCATGACAATAACTAATGTTTAGACAGTTTGTATAGTATATTACACATTCTAAAGATATTCCAGTTAGAATAAATTATAATTGTACAAAAGAGTTGTTAAATTTCAGATTAGTGGTCCTTTAGCTAAATATGGATTTTAGATATCTTTATCGCTAACTTCTTCATTTTCTCAGTAAATAAGTCCCTGCAATGGTTTGAAATGATCATTCAGAATTATGAAACCCATGAAAAAAAAAGCAAGGACACAAACCATGTTATCTTAATTACTCATGGATAGAGTTGAAACCTGAAGAGAGGATGCCAGTTCTCCTGGTAACATGTATATGTTAAGTTGAATTAAGAGCACTGATTTTGGAGCCAGGCAGACTTGCTTTTCAATGTTGGCCTTGCCACTTAGTAGATACGCTATATGGTAAGCTACTTAAGTTCTTTGAGCCCTAGTTTCCTGACTGCTATACAAATAATAACTTAGCTAAAATAATGTTTCAAGAAGTAAAGAAGAATGATTTTAAAGTATTTAACTTTAGATTTTTCATCTCTCCTTAGTTTCTTTTCTATTCCCAAAACGCACATGTACTCAACAAACTTAATCCATATCCAAAGCTATCTGTCTATATCAAAGATACAAGTTTAATATTTATTTCCTCAAACATTAAACAATTATTTAATATTTATAAAAATTTTTAATGTTTATAAAAATTGTAATCTGATATGGAAAATACAAAAGGTTTATTATGCAAAGATAACCAGCTCTCAAAGAAGCACAGTCCAATTTTGGCACAGAAATTCTTCTTTCTGACAGTAGATAGCCCAAGTCAGGGATAAGCACATTAGTTTTGAAATCGCACTGCCTGTGTTTCAAGCACAGTTCAACCACTCACCAGCTGTGTTTATCTCAAATAATTACTCAGCTGCTCTGGACCTCAGGTGTGTTGACTGCAGTCTGTAAGTAGTTTTTACCTCATAAGATTGTGAGGCCTTACTCATTATTTTATACATCTTGCAAGTCTTAATCACTCAGTAAATGCTTACTATATAACACTTTTATATTTACTTTACAAACGCACTATGTAATGCAAATATGTATACTTATAAGTATACTTTTAAAATAATACTTAGTAAATAATAATTATTGTTAATAACATTTATTATTTCCATAGAGATTGAGGTGTGCATCTGTGTGTGAGTGTGTACATGTGTGGCATGTGTAAGTAGATAATCTCAGCTGCTAAAGTGCTAAGGATAAACACCCTTTGCAGTATAATCCAAAGTGTAGAGGTATCCACAAAACACCCAAGGAGAGCACATCTTAGTAAGTAGCAATCACAAGATCAGGAAGCAGGTATCAGGAATAAGGGAGGGGTAAAGAGAGAGAATCATACTTTGGGCAAGGATTAGGAATGGGTGATGGTTAACAAAAGCAAATAAGTGATAGTAAATAAGCAAATTAAACAATTATCCTTTGAAAATGTAAGATGTATTTGAAATTTTCATTAATTTAAACAAGTTTAAATTAAGTCAGGAGTAGACTTAAGCCACATGTCATTTATTTGGTGAGTTGCTTATTCAACAGATATTTCTTGAGAGCAGGATTATGAATATAAAGTCATATGAAAGGGAAACAAGGCACCCGCTATTATGAAGCTTATAGTATGGTGGGAATGGTGCCTCTCAGCTCCTACTCCTAAATCATAAATCATCTATTTCTCCCCCTGAATACTTTGTTCTACTCTGTGTATCTGGTATACTTCCCCCAAGAAATAAAGAAAAAAGTCTATATATGTCTAGGAGTAATTTTTATAATTAAATTGAATTTACCTAAATTCAGTATCCAATATCAGGTGTTAACTTTAAGATATTAATATAGTTTCATATGTATTTAAATTAGAGCAATAAAAACATTTAAAATGAAATATATTTCCAGATACTTCAGTTAGATGCCAAAATGCTAATTGCCTTTTTGGCAATTTTGACAAAAATTCTTTTATGTTGTCTTTGAGAAAATTCTATGTGAAGATTCTATGAATGAGTTTTAATGTTTTATTAAGAAGGTGATATAAGGATTTTCATGCAGTGAATTTATTTATGGAAAATAATTTTGGATTAACAAAATGAGATAACTGGTGTAAATTAACTTTAATGTCCATAGGACATTATACACAGTTGTAGTTTGTGGTTGTTGGTATTTATGGAAGTCATTAATGTAAACATTAGGGGAGTAAATATTCACTTTAAATAAGGCAACATAATGAGAAACATGATCAATATGTACCACAAAAAGATTTGCTTCTGGAAAGTTTTATTGGCACTAGAGGCTTTGACTATCACAGTTACCCAATTACAAAGCAAGTAGGTATAAAATTCAGAGAATAAAAAGTGTTTTATGAACATATATTTCATTTCCCAGTATTCTCCTCTCTGTATTCCCAAAATAGTGATAAAATCACAAGTCACTTAACAAAATCTTTGACTCCAATACAGGAAAACATAATCTTCGAGTTTATATACACCTGTGGTTTACAAAGAAACCAAAGATTTTATTTTTGTGTTTTACTTATGGAAAATTTTCTATTGCTATTTCTCTTGTAAACAAGAATGGTTTTTAAAAATAATTTTCAATTAAACTGTACTATACTATAGATTATTTTATCTTAAAATCATATATATGTGAATAAACACTTTTATTAATAAAAATAATCTCATAGTTAAAAAGAGTCTCAAATTCTTCTTTAGGTACTATTACTGTAACTTTGGGAAAATTACTAAATCTCTCTGAGCCATATTTTCTGTAAATTAGAAAGGGTTTGCACTTAATATTTTTATGATGTTTAAACCATTAGATATATAATTTAAAAGCTTAGGAAAGGGTCTTGCACACATAACAAGGTTAAATAAATGAGAGTCATTAGCTCTTAGGTTTATTGTCAATACATGTATTTAAGAGGTGTGAAAGCCCATTTAGTTTAAAAAAAGGGAATGAAAAAAAAGTCTGAGAATACAATATTAAATCAACACTGGAGCTTCTGGTTCAGTATGAAGGACAGCATCTGGCTTTGTCAGGTGGAGCAGAGTGGTGTAATCATGACTCTGCAGCCTCAACCTCCCAGGCTCATGTGATCCTCTGGCCTGAGCTCCCAATTGAAGTATCAATTGGATACAGCTGGCACTACATCAAGGTTGAGCTGGTTTCTCCAACCTCTGCTGAGATCCCTACAGTTATCCAGAGCCTGAAAACAAACAAAACCAACAGTCAATCATGCTCAAACTGGTAGCTTCAGACAGCTCACAGGTAAGAAAGCTGTGTTGCATGGTTTGGAGGCCATCAAAGTGTGGATACAGTTTTATCTCAGTGGGCTGATAGACAAAATTGGTATTACTGGCTATAGTACTTGAAGCTAAATCTTTAACATCTGATTATACTTGATTTGTTATTTGAATGTTCTTGGACCATATGTGATTAGATTGCTATTTGAATAAAATGTGTCAAAAATAAAAATAAAAAAGGAATTGACCGTATTAACAGCATTTGCATCAGTATGTCGAATTGGGAATTCTACCTCAAGGAAATAATTAACAATTAGGAAGAAAATTATATATAGGATTTTCACTTAATCTTTTTTCTTAGAGTGAAGAGTACATATAAAAAATAACCTAAATGTAAATAAGAAGAAATGCATACAGTGCCACCACCATATAAGAAAATATAACTCATTCATTAAAGACAGTTTTAAAAAATTCTTTATATCATGGGGAATTGTTTGCCATGAAACAAAGCAGATAATAAAAAAAAAAGAACTCAACAACACTTTGTACAATCTGAATTTTGGGGAAAATACATACATACATAGAGGAAAAAATTAACTGGGTTAAAATGTTTACTTCTGAGTTTTTATTTATTTGAAATTATTTAATCATAGTTGTTTATTCAAAGATGGAGTCGAATTTATGAGAATAAATGGGGTACTTTAATAATAACTAGGATTGACTTATTTATTCCCTAAAATGAATAGAATTGACATTGTACCCCAAAATGCTTTTTCTTAGGACTTTTCTTTATTTTTTTAAAATTTAAACTTTCATAAGAAAAAATATAGAGAGTAAAATGTCTTTTACTATAAATTCTGAAGCATTGTTATTTCTAATTAGATTGTTTGGTTACATTGAATAGTACATTTACCTTTGGATTGCTTATTGTTGTAATTATTGCCATGAAACTTGACCTAAAGATAAATATATTACACCTGTTGTGAGATTCTCATTAGAATTTCAACTAGAAGCAGATAAACATCGGCATTTATCTTTTGGTTCTGAAAAGGACCAAAAATGCTAGGCACTTCTTGGAGTCTACAGGAGAATAATTCTTTTTTTTTTTTAACCCCCTGAAAGTGATGGTCTGAAAAATAGAATATTTGAGTGCAGGTAGAAGCTAGAACAGATGTTGAAATGTATTGTTTTAAAAATTAAAAATGTAAATGGAGAACTGAAGAAATCCAGGGAACACAGACCTGATTGGGAGCTTCCATCTTATATTTTGAGCTGTTCTCTTAGCACTTCAAGAATTCTGCTGTCAGCCAGACTGACAGAAACCTGCTATCAAATATGCGTTGCCCACCACCTCAGAGAACAGACATTTTACCTGAAAAAGCTATTAGACTTACGTGCTTCAGTTTCCCAGGTCAATTGTTCAAATGTTATTAGGTTAACACAGAATATAAAAAACTTTGCCATTGACTCCAGAGAATTAGTGAGCCAAGTGTAAGGTTTGTAGGTGGGTGGGGACCATGCAATTTTAGTTTCTTTTAAAAGATTAGCAAATTAATTTATTTTTCTTAGTTTTAAAAGTTAAATATCAATAATTATTGCTAGAACATCTTTCTTCTGTTTTTATTGTGATTTAATCTATATGATGGCCAATGTTTATCATTTTACTAGAAAACAAGCTTCTCAGATTTTTTCAACTAGAATTTATTTTTCCAAATTTCTCTTAGTCATGGTTGCATAAAATATTTTATCCTAACAGGATACTTCTATTAGGCTGAAGAAACAGGCACTGACACTAGAAATATGAGTCTTTGCAACAGAGGAGAAAAGGAGACTGAAAGGGAAGTTTATGAAACAGCTATGGTGGCCAGATACTCTAGTTCACAGTGGCAAATTTAGGTGTGGTTCATCCTGTGTTGGTATTCAAAATGATGTCATATGGTGGAAGAATTAAAAATGGCACTCCAGTCTTCAAATTAAACAGAGGGCAGGGGTGAGGACCAAGCCACTCATCCACTAGAAATAAGACCGTGTTTGGAGATAAAGAAGTAAGACAAAGGGATAGAAAGAGCTGGCCATGGTTCTGGTCACATCAGTGTTGGTGCTCTGATAGCAACAGAGAATTGGAATGATAGACAAAGTAAAGCAGAATAGTTACAGTTAATCTTTCATAAACACCCTAAAGACTATATGGTCAAACTCTAGAATAGCTGAAGTAAGAGGTCCAGCCATGCTGGGTACTTGGACTTAATCCAGCCATAATAATTATGAATGATAAGGGTTGGGGGCTGAAGATACTAAAGAACTAAGCAATTGTTTTCACTTGGGCATGACGGACCTGAGCCTAGGTGGATAGCCTCAAGAATTCCTGGAGGAAAGGACTTGTCAAATATTTGCAGTAAGAGAGAATAGGAAGGGAAAGGATAGAATGTTTACCAAATGTACCATAGGCACTCATGCTACATTCATTCATTTCGTATTAGTAAGTGGTGAATAGGTATTATTTTCCTATAATTGATGGAATGAGATTCATAGTGTTAGATAGTAGCAAAGATATTATGTGAGGCTCAGTGTACCATGGTTTTGAAATCTATAATTCTATCCCCATACTATGATGCACCTATAGTCCATATTACATTAAGAGAGGTCAAAAGTGAACATTCCCAGAATACTTTCACATACATGACATTGACTAAAGGGAATTGACGTGAAGTAAATTGAACAGTGTTTGGTGTTTTGTGCAGTGAAAATACATAGATTGTTGAGCCATTTTGTGTGGATAGACATCTAGATGCAGAGTATACTCTTCAGTATTACATGCCCTTCAGACTATTCAAAGAGATGATTTTTCTTGTCTTCAAGATTTGGGGGCAAGCTGGATGAATGCACAGATTGTCCTATAAATCTGTCCCCTCAAAAGTGCAAAATACAGTCACAGAATTAGGATTGAGCCAGTTGCTATGGCAAAAAATTGAATCTTAAAGACCCTTAAAAAGAAGTTTAAAAATCTAAATTACAATAACACTATGCATGACTCTGAAGGCATTAAGCTGCAGAAGAATATGCTGATCAAAAGTGTGAAATGGGACAAGCAGAAGCACAAAAGGAGTTTAAAATGCCAGTTACAGGGAAAATTACTTGACAGGGGATTAGGTTAAGATATAAAGGATAGAGGGATTTGTGGACCTCAGATTGTTGGTGAAAGTTATGAAAGACTTTTTCACTAATTCGTCAGCTTGAATGTAGCTTAGGCTGTTATGAGCAATTTGGATACTAATAATAATCACTGTTTGAGCTTTTAGCTTGGAAGTTAGTGGATGATTGCCCTATCACTGAATACCAAGGAAGCTTTCCAGTTCCATTCCCTTGTTGATCTGAGAAGAGACTGGCAATTGGATAAGCTTTCTTTAGTTGCTATTTGCATGCCTAATACTTACACAAAGATTTGCCAAAATATATTACCAGAAACATTCAAATTAAATTGAGACTACTGAGTGGCAGAATAATAAAAGATAAAGAATCACTCCTTCATGCAATTAATATTTATGGAGTACTTACTATATGCTAAACACTAGAGTAATTGCTAGGCAACAATCATTTATGCCCTTATTGATTTTGCAATCTAGTTTTATCAAATAAGCCCATACATAAATGTAAGACTGTATCTATGGCAAGGACAATGAAGAATAGGTAGATAGTGCTTAAAAGAACATTTAAAATGTAAATCATCAGGTGGTCAAGGAAGGCTTCCCTAAGGAAATAACTTTTTTTACTGGACTCTCTGAAGGATGAGTGGGTGTTAACTAGGAAAGAAAAAGGGTAAGACTAGATATTACATCAGAAGGCATATTATATACAAAGATTTCTTGAGGGAGCCGGGACCAAAATGAGCTTGTGAAACCTACAGGAGTGAATCAGAGAGGAAAAAGGGTGGAGGCTTTATAGGAAAGCACTGGAGAGTAGGTAGAGAGAGATAATGTGGTATCTAGTGGGCCTTATTTTGAGCTATGCTAACAAAGCAGCCTCTGACCCACGTGGTTATTTAAATTTGAATTTAATTTAAACAGATTTAAGTATTTAATTCCTTGGTTAGACCGGCCACATTTCAAGTGCTTATGATCCACATTTGGCTAGTGCCTACTACACTGGAAAGTTTCCAGAACATTTCCATTATTGCAAAAAGTTCTGGTGAATTGTGTTTCGTGTATGTGCTGCCAAAGCAAGCACACATGAAATGTGTTTGAGATTTCATTTTATCCTAAGAGCAGTGAGAAGTCATGTTTTTTCAATGTTGAGGTGAAGAGTGATATGATTGATATGCATTTTAAGAAGAACTCCATGTCTATACAATGGAGACTAGTTTGTAGAAGAAAGGCAAACTTTATATAAGTATGCCACTTAAGAGGCCATTATAGACTCCAACAAAGAAATTATTAGTAGTTGGAAATGACAGCAGTGGACAGAGTTGTGTGACTTTAGCAGATAAAACAGTCAATACTTAGGGATGGATGAAATTTGCAAGCCAAAGAAGTTTTGAGCTTTCAGTGTTTCTTGGTGATGGTGTCATTAGCAGGAAAAACACAGGAATGGGACCATATCTATATAGAGGAATGCTTTCTTTGAGGTACCTGAGCAACTGGAGATGTCAAGAAGCAACTGGATATATTACCCAATGCCCTTAAATGAATCTCTAAGAGAGCTACCAAAAAAAAAAAAAATTTCAACACCTGCCTTTAAAGAAACAATCCAACACCATCAACAACAAATGAAAGAAAGAAAACACCTCTCTACTTCTTTCTTCCCACTCTTTTCTTCTTTGACCTTCCTCTCCTCCTTCCCTTATTTCCATATAATGTATTATTTTAGGAGATTCTTCAGCTTACAGTAAAGTCATGTAATGTGAAATATAATTCAATTTTGGTTATACTCTTTATAATAAGAGCTGGACCATTAACTGACTGGAAGCACAGCCAACTCATATTTGAGTGCTAAATGAGTGTATTAGTCCATTCTCATGCTGCTATAAAGAACTACCAGAGGCTGGGTAATTTATTAAAAATAAAAAGGCAGGGAGTTTAATTGACTCACAGTTCTACATGGCTGAGTGGGCTTCAGGAAACTTACAATCATGGTGGAAGGGGAAGCAAACATGTCCTTCTCCACATGGCATCAGGAGCGAGAAGTGCTGAGTGAAGCTGGGGGAAAGCCCATTACAAAACCATCATATTTCATGAGAACTCACTCATTATCATGAGAACAGCATGGGGTGGGTGGGGGGGAAGCACCCCCATCATCTCATCACTTCCTATGAGGCCCCTTCTCCAACACGTGGAGGTTATAATTTAGATTACAATTCAAGATGAGATTTTGGATGAGTACCCAGAAAACCATATCAGTGAGCCTGAGGCCCCTTCTCCAACACGTGGGGATTGTAATTTAGATTAAAATTTAAGATGAGATTTTGTATGGGGACACAGAAAAACCATATCAGTGAGACACCAGCAATGTCACTCCCGTCATTTTCTGAATATAAAGACCAAATTCTAGAAAGTTTTCATGATTTGCTGAGACAGTTCTTCTGCTTTTGCATATTGTTTTTTTCTGTTTACATCATGTTGCTCCCCTGAGTGAAAGAAGTAAGTCTTTTTCTCGTCTAAAATTTTGTAGTAAGCTGTTATGTGAAAAATGTCTTTGGAACTGCCTAGCCCAAAGGCAGGCAGTACAGAGCTCGGCTCCATAATGAAAGAAAGAAAGACACTTGCTAGGTTTCTTGGCAAAACTTTAAAGGCATAATTTTTCAACATTGCTTGATACTATAGCAGTATATTTTGATCATATCTGTGAGTTGTTCAGAGAATTTCAAGGCAGTAGTTTTAAATTTCCTTAGCCACAAAGAGCTTGTCAAAGACTGCTGAACAACTATGAAAATGTGAAAACAAACAAGCTTGGTGGATACAAAGAAAAATAACTATTTGGGAACAGGTTTCAAAACACAAAACCCAGCATTTCTTATTGAGATAATATACTTTCTGCCATTTTATTCTACTCACTTTTTCTCTGCCTTTATTTCCATCTGTTAGATATACTCTAAATTTTCATTGGATCTTAATATATTGTTAGTGTGAGTATAAGTTTACTTACCTGAATAATTAACTTTGTTACAAATATGATTAAGGAATGCTAATCATGTATAAAACAATTTTTGGAAACCTATTTTAAAGGGGACAAGTCTACATTCAATTTAAAGCAAACGTTTTTCACTTTAAAATATCTTGTTGCTTTTATTCCATATCTTTATAGGAAATGGAATCCACATTGGATATTAACAAAAAATTCTGGACTAATCCTTTCATTTCATTTACATAAGTACCCAAAATATTTGACATTTGTTCTAAATAATCTGCTTAACAATCTGGTGTCATACAAAAACACTGCTACTCCTTTTTAAACATAAGAAGATAAAACATAGGCAAATTGAATTTGTAATATCTGATGAGAAATTACTTAATAAAAACTAGGAGAAAAATAAATGGTTCCTGATGAATATTAACCGATTAAGCATAACACTAGGAAATAATATCAACACAGGAGTATTAGAAATACATGTGTGTCATTTGTGACTAAATATTTTTGTTCAGCCATAATTTAATTTAGCATTCTAGGATTCTAAAAATAAATGATCAGTGTTAATGTATATTTGCTTGACAGTGAACTCAATCCCCTTAGTTGCTAACAAACTAGGGTTTATTCCAAAATATTTTACTTACAATAAATATCAAAGCTAGATTCATCTTTCTTAGTTTGAACCACTACACTAAAAGATAAGTTGAAATTTTAAGAAATTAATCTTAAGAAAGGCTGACATAATTTTGACCTTATAAAGACACAGAAATCTAGAAATAATGACTTTTCTTTCCCTGCCTTTCTCTCTTTCTCCCTCCCTGCTTCTCTCTTTCTTTCTTCCTTTCTTATTGACAAAACAGTATGTATTTATGACATACAACATGATATACACAGTGTGGAAATGGCTAAATAGAGCTAATTAATCTATACATTGCCTCACATATTTATTTGCAATGAGAACACATAATCTAATCTTTTAGCAATTTTCAAGTATAAATTGTTATTAACAATAGTCACTATATTGTATGCTAGAGCTCTTGAACTTTTTCCTCCTAACTGAAATTTTGTATGCTTTGACTAACATCTCCTCTGTCCTCCCTACTTTGCTACTCCTCCAGTTCTTGGATATCACCAATCTATCCTCCGTTTCTCTGTTTTATATTTTTAGATACCACATGTGAGTGAGATTATGCAGTATTTGTCTTTCTGTGCCTGGCTTATTTCGTGTAACATAATGTCCTCCAGGTTCATCCATGTTATTGCATCTGGCTGGTATTTTTTTCCTTATTTGTAAATTGAGCCAAATACTATTTTTAGCATGGGAAATCAGACCGATAAACCAAACAGAAACAAAAACAACAAAAATTCAAAAATAAAAACCAAAATAAACAGTTTAGCTCTTAGAGTAGAGGGTAATAAATACTGTGTCTTGTTACTTTAATTACGTATTTTTCAATTTTGATTTAAATGAGTAAAATGTAGTCACAGAAATTGCTTACTATTATATCAGTTACTTATACAGACTTGACCTTATGCAAAGAAACATGCTTTAAAAAGTTGAAATGTACTCAACTAAGTAATATACATTAATCATTAACATTAACTCAGTTTTCAGATAAATAATAAATCTCTTCTGATTTTATGGCTAGGAGTTAATCCAGTAGAGTGGTTATCATCAACTCCAAGCCTTTTGGGATTTTTAATTGTTCTACTCACATGAAAAGCAAATGAAAATGCTAGCTTTTGTTACCACCCAATTAATTATCAAAACCAATTAAGATAAAATCATACATAATAATCTCCTACTTATTACTAAGTGTATAAAATTTGGCTTTATCACTTAGTTCTTTTGACCCAACATTGACAATGTCTGATTAGTGAGGCCCCAGTACTCTGTGCTTCTGTCCTTATTAGCATTAATGGACATTTGTAAAAAGACACCCACTTCAATTTTCTAATTCAAATCTACAGTGAACATTTCCTACAATTTGAATAGCTCTGTATTATTTGTGTTTGAACAATGGACTCCACACCATTTTTTTTTTGTCAATCTTTTTAACATCACTCCTGCTTGAGAAAAATATACTAAAACAATGTGATGTGATTAACCTGGCTATTGGCTGGTTTTCAGTTATACATTAATAAATATTCTGAAAATATAAATATTATAAGTAATATTTGAGTTTGTAAAATTATTTTTATATTTGAGTTTGTAAAATTATTTCAATTTTCTCATTTTTATTTATGTAATTGACTAATTCTCAATTTGTTGATAACATTACACACATTTTTTAATATCTATTCAAGAAATGTTTTATATAGTATTACAGAAAATATTCTAAATTATTTGATCATTGTGTTCTTTCTATAAACATAATTTAATATGTAAATTTAATTTCATTACAATATTATAGTGAAATTGAGTGTTCAGATATTTTTGCCATCTGAATTTAAAAATAGGTACATTTATTTTAGAAATTTAACAGCATTCAAATGCATTTATATGGTATATTCATATAAGTGAATTCAGTAAAGGTATTTTAAAGACATTTTTTAAAACCCAAAACAGATTAATGAGTTGATGTTCATGCAAAATTCTGAGGAAAGTCATACATGACATTAGCTCCTGAATAAACATTTAAAATGGCAATAATCAAATTCATTTTTATATCCATTTTTAATACTTGAATAATGTGATATTTCTAAATTCCTATTAGATATACCATCAGAAACGTGATGCACACCTTCTATAAGAATGCATAGTTACCCAGATATTTTGGTTTATTTGGTTTATCTATTGTAATTTCTCCATTAATGTCTGGCGTGCTCACTAGACTTATAGCAAGGTACTTGTTTGTTTTACTCAGCAAAGTATCTTTACATCCTGGTACTATGATGATATAAGATATTATAAGATTCTTGTAATGAATATTTGCCAATTAAATGAATGAATTAATTAATGGCCAGTTAGAGGTAATAGGGTCAAAAAAAGATTTCAGTGTATACCCAATAGTGCCTGAAAACAGTTTACTTTTAGACTCATCAGTACGTGTAATCACAAAATCAAATATATATTGAAAGAATATAATTAAAATTGAAAGTATTTTTCATAAATAACAGGAAAATGCAGAAAAAAACATACTGAAATGTCAAGAACTCCATACCCTACCTTGATTTGAATTATGCTTTAGAAAACCATGCTAATCGGAGAGGAGCTTGGATTGCATCATAAAGAAAAAAAGATACAAGGCTCCGTGAGATTCTATTGTATCTAAATTCAATAAATGGTGTAAAGAAATTGCTGTAAAAAGTTTTAGAAAGGTTGCCACATGGAGACCAAAGAATTGATGAAAGAGCATACCGCATAGTTCACAATAAAAAGTCTGTTATTTCGACCTTCTTACATCTATTTTACATGGAGTACTCAGCAAATCTTGTTAAAGCCTTGCTACTAAGTGTATTGTGAGGGAAACTTTTTTCCACAAATTCATTTACTAACGGCCTGTCCTAGTAGGAAAACACAATAAAAATATTTCTTGGGAATTCAACTTAGACTAGACTGAAAGAGCTCTGGACCAGCATCCTGCCTTTCCTCCCTGTGGTTCTGTGATGTGGGGAAAACGAAAAGGAGCTAATAACGAGGAAATGACTATTTCTTTCAGCTCTCTTGTTCTGTATTTATGTCTGGTTTAGACATACATGGTTTTCTTTTTCTTTGGATTGCAAATTAAATAATGTCATGTTTTGGGGAGATGGTGAGATTCATCATTTTTTCAAAGATTTCAAATTCAGTATTTCCTTTGTATAAAAATACTTATTTTGTCTGGGCAAATTACTAGAGGCTGAGGCTAATACACCTGAAAAATTTACTAGTTGTTACTTTCACATCCATAAAAAGGTGAAAATAATGGTACTAACCTCGAATTTGTGGTAAGGACCCATGTGTGAAACAGTCAAAGCAGTATCTGTCATGTAGTCAGAGTGTAATCTACTTTATTATTATTACTATCATGAAACTTTAAAAAATCTGTGCCCTCTAAAGTCTCAGAATATATTTGGGTAAATTTAAGAAACACACGGAAAATGATAATTTCAGAACAACAATTAACACATAAAATGAAGAACTGTCACAAGGCACACACAATTCATTGCCAAAGGAATTGATCTTTTAAATATTATTATAAGAGAACAGATGATAGATCCTACCCAAGGCAAGGCAGTCATAGACGATTTTCATGAAGAAGATAAATTTTGACTGAGGCTTGCAAAATTAGTAAAAACTGCTGATCTCGTCTTCAGTTAAAAATTTCTGAAAAACATTTGATTGTTTATAATTATATTTTAGCTTATATTTTGCCTTGTCCCAAAAATACTGGGACAATTACATGGGTAGAAAGGAGCATACATCAAAAGAGTAGTGAAAACACACCCTGGACAAATATTCTTGATAAGCTTTTACAAAACAAGTCAAATGTAATTTTTCCAGAGAATGTCTAATGTTGGGAGGCATTTCCTGTGGAGCCCCTACACATACTGGCTTCTTGGTAGGGGTTTGGCGACCAGCCACCCCAGAAGTTCTCTTAGGGGCACACACAAAGACAAAGGAAAACAAGGTGACACTTCATTATTAGTGAAAACTATTAAATTGCACTTCTTTTTGCTCAGAAGCCCCATCCTAAATCTTGGAAGTCACAGTCCTCCAGAGCTAGAGAACAGAGGTCTCGGTCAGAGCCAGACAGAAATCATCTATTCTGCCATCTGTGGATGAACCAGCACAGGCTGCTTGCTGTGGGCTTTCTTAGACCTCAATAATCCAGCTCCAGCTGCTCCTATGTGTGGAGTACAAGGAGAAAGAAATGTTATCTTCTAGTATACGTTTGTAATGTTGCGATTTTACAGAAGGAAATAGAAGTCTTTCTCTCCCTGAAGGTGTCTCCCCAGATACCAGGGCCAGCAGTGCTCTAGGGACTGAGCAGTGCCTGTTGGGATTTCTCCCAAGGGACTATGGAGTGGAGGGGCTTTCTCCAAGGAGTATCTTGCTCTACCAAGAAGACAGACAGTGAAGCAACAGTGAAAAGTATCACCCTCTTATGTGGCCAAGACATTCATAATAATTTTATTTACCTAGTGGACATCTAGAAATAGGTTTGGCCAAACTCTCTCCAGGAATATACCAGTTAGTAAGTTCAAATGATAACACAGGACATAGTTATGGCATATTGTGCTTCAGAATAACTGAATTAGAGGTCATTTTTTTTAAAATGATGTTTTCAAATCATTTTTTCAAGAAGCTAAAATTCTAAATACAAGCTCAAACTTTGCAGCATAAAATGAAGGAAATGGCAGAAAAAATGTTTATTAATTCTCTACAAAATCATTATTCTTCTGGTCCTAATCTCACCTTTTTCCCCCATGGACATTATGGTTTTATGAAATTATCAGATTTACCACCAAGTATATAGAAACTCTGAACAACAACAACAACAACAACAACAACAACAACACAAACTGCCAAAATTTTGAAGAGAAAATAATTCTTCATGTACCTAGGAGAAATTAATTGTACTGTCTAAACTGTTGATAACAGTGAGGAGAAAAAGATGCTACGTTCATCACTTATTTGAAGCTGCCAAAATGGCATTGGAGATATCGATAAAATACAATGGCATTTGCAATTTAAATAGCACAAAATATTTTATTTTATCTGTTCTTCTCCTTTTATTTTCAGGCAAATTCATTCCTCCTTTCAGCTTGGCTGGGCTGATTGCTTGCCTCCATAATGTACCATTTGAAATGATTTAAATGCACTTTCTTAAAACATACAAAGAAAAGATAGAAAGCATATTTTTTAATTCCCACATACCTTGGTATGTTTTGACAAACAAGTCTTTACTTAATTTATTGTAAAATTTTACTTCAAATTGTAAGCGTTAGAATTTGGACATGTAAAGAAAGAGGGAAAGGGGAGGATTTGACTTAAAATATGAAATAAGATGTCTTTCCTAGAGAAGCGTTCATGGCTTTCATTTTAATTAAACTGCCCCCATTTGTATTGTTGTATTATTCAGTTTCACTTTATGATGCTACTTAGTAAACTTTTCACACATCTGCAGGGACTGATAACAATGAGTTTAATTTAAATTAAAACTATCAGTGCAATTTGAAGATACCAGTGCTACTAAGAGTATTTGCCATGATAACATATATCAATGCATACTTTTCTTTCAAGAAGCCTATAGAAATACTTGCGATAATGCTGAGAATTTTAAACCTATTTTTTTCTACACTAAACTGTTCATTTATATAAGGATTTGAGATCTCTAATAAACTAAGCAATTCTTGATTTTCAACTATTTTTTTTCAGCTTTTGTGTGACTAGACAAATCCCAAGTTGTCTGAACTATACTGTTTGGAATTGTTAAAGTTTAATCTTGCTTTCTATTGAAAAGTAGAATTTTAATTATGTCATAAATAGCATTATTTAAATGGTTTTAGGCATTAAATATATAATCAAGAAGACAGTGAAACAACAGAAGTAAGTTTTCCAGCAAAATTTGAGGAGGAGAAACAAAAAATAACAATGAGGCTAAAAAATAGCTCATGGAAAAAATTATGTGATTATTGTTTTATTATTTTCAACATTGTATCACATATATCTTCCCTTGTAGACCATCTGTAAGTTCTCTAAGATTCCACCTCTGATTATATAACTATGTATCCCATTAATGTTAGATATTTCCGAATTCTTTTGCCCTTATGATTTTAAGCATATCATTGTTTTTGGATTTTCTTCAAATCAACTTTATTCCCATGTAGGCAAAGAATGTGCTTTTCATTGTTATAGTCTCCACTGGATTTAATAAATTGAAAAAAAAGTAAATTATAAATTATATAATTACTAGCTTATAATTCATAGATGTATTGTTAAATATACTTTAAAGAAAAAGATTGCCAAAAACAGCAATATATGTAAATAGTCAAATAACATGGAATACACACCCAATAACTGAATTAATAATAGTTTATTTAACTACAACACATACACAAATAAAAACATTAGTAATGAAAACACACAAAATTGTAAATTATGTGTTTCAGTGCACAAAATCAAGAACTTTTAATATTCATTCATTCATTTATTAAATGTTTACTGAATAATCATTATGTGCTTGGTATTATCTTTGGTTTAGAGGAATATTTTTGTTTGAGAAAATGCATGGTGCAAGATGCTAGAGAGAAAAATAAAACAATGTAGGAACAGAAGTTTAGTGTCACAGATTTTAAGTAAGATTTTAGGAAAGGGCCAACAAGTAAGTAAAAATTTGAATAAGGTGAAAGAAAGCCAAAGGAATATCTGGGGTATCAAATTAAAGTGTTCGTTATACAGTATGAATATGATGCAACAGATAGGAGAGTTGTAAGAGTACCCTGTTAACAGTGATATTTCAGAGGATGCTACAAGTAATAAGTGATAGATAAATGAAGAGTAAAGGAGATAACTTTTCAGATAAGAAGAACAAACCTAGAGAAATCTAGAGGGAGATGTAAGCTTCATTAGGTAAGCTTCACTGGGTAAGCTCCATTGGGTAAGATGTAAGCTTAGTCTCCACAGAGGTACCCTCAGTGATCATGGAATTGGTAAAATTACACAAGGAAAACTAATTGACGAGAAGCCTAGCTACAGACCAAGAACTCATAGGATGAGTAGAGGAGGAAGAGTGGAGCTTCAGGCTCACTTGGTGAGAAAGCAGTAACAGCTAAGTGACAAGAATTCAAGGAGAGTGGAACAGGTAGGAATCATATAATAGAGTTTACTTGTCCCTCTTCAATGCTGAATATTTTTTGGATCTCCGCTCCCTCCAATGCTATGCTATTTTTTTGAAATATAAAAATTTCAAAGTGTACAGCTCAGTAAATATTTATATATGTACACTTCTATAACATCACTATTCGAATCAGGCTATAGAATATTTCTATATATATAGAATATCAGCATCACCCAAAGTTCTATCATGTTTCTCCTAATTTATACTCATCCACATTATATCCCAAATTAAGCACTTTGCCTGTTCTGAAAGTTTATATAAATGTAATCATGCAATATATACTCTTCAGAGTCTGTTTTGTGCAGCATAATGTATGTAGGATTTGTCCTGTTGTCCTGTATTTTTATTTTATTTTGTCCTTTTAGTGCTATAAACTGTTTCATTGCAAAAATGTAACATAGTTTGTCCCATTTATTATCAAAAAGCATTTGGATTGTATCCAAGTTTAGTTTATTATAGATATGCTATGATGAACATCCTAATACAAGTCTTGACAAATATAAACAGTAAATTCTGTTGGACATATGCCACAGAATGGAAATGGGGATCAAAAGTTTAACAATTATTTGGTTTTAGTAGATATTGCTAGCTTTTCCAAGATGGTTGTATAAATGTAACCTCCTACCAAAACCTCCCTCCAATGATTACACTTTCTCCATATTGTATATCTATTTAATTTTAGCTATTCTGTTGAGTCTGTAGTGGTATCTCACTGTGATTTTAGTTTGTGTTCCTCTGATGAAAACTAATGCTGAGCACCTTCCCATATGTTTAACAGTTATTTTGATATCTTCTTTTGCAGAGTGCCTGCTTGGGTCTTTAGCTATTCTTTTACCGGGTTGTATAGATTTTTCTTTTTAACTTATAAGGATTACTTTCGTATTCTGACTATGGCTACTTTGACAGAACGCGTTGAAATTCTTAATTTAAATGATGTTTAATTTTTTATCTTTTCTCCTATGGTTAATATTTTGTTTCCTGTTTAAGAAATCTTTATCAATCTCAAGTCTACAAAGACATTCTCTTGTTTCCTTCTAGAAGTTTTGTGGTTTCAGCTTTTATATTTTGTTGTTACAATCCATCTTGAATTTCACGTTTCTGTGTGGGATAAGATTAAGGTACATTTTTCAATATGGATGTCAAATTAATGCCAAACCAAACACTTATGTAAAAACCAAGTTAGAGGGATGGCATTGTCATAAACCAGGTGACACTATTGGTCAAAGTTTGTTTCCGGTATCTCTATTTATTTTTTTCTCTTACTCTAATACTTTTTGCCAATACTGTAGCTTTACATCAAGGCTTTGTAGCCAGTATGTTAAATCCTACAGCTATGTGTTTTTTTTTTTTTTTTAATGCCTCAGCTATTCTAGTTCCTTGGAATTTTTACATAAATTTTAGAATCAGGCAAGCAGGGTCTGGAGTGGACCTCCAACAGTCCTGCCACAGAGGGGACTGACTGTTAGAAGGAAAATTAAAAAACAAAGAAATAGCTTCAGCATCAACAGAAAGAATGTCCACTCAGAGACTCCATCCGAAAGCCACCAGCTTCAAAGACTAAAGGTAGATAAATCCACGAAGAAGGGAAAAAAAACAGCATAAAATGATGAAATCACCAAAAACCAGAACACCTCTCCTCCTCCAAGGGATCACAACTGCTCACCAGAAAGGAACAAAGCTGGATGGAGAATGACTTTGATGAATTGACAGAAGCAGGTTTCAGAAGGTGGGTAATAACAAACTTCTCTGAGCTAAAGGAACATGTTCTAAACCAATACAAAGAAGCTAAGACCTTGAAAAAAGTTTAGATGAAATGTTAACTAGAATAACCAGCTTAGAGAACATAAAAAACTTGATGAAGCTGAAAAACACAGCACAAGAACTTCGCAAAGCATATACAAGTTTCAATAGCTGAATCGATCAAGCAGAAGAAAGGAGATCAAAGATTGAAGATCAATTCAATGAAATAAAACAAGAAGGCAAGATTAGAGAAAAAGTGAAAAGAAATGAACAAAGCCTCTGAGAAAAAGACCTAATCTATATTTGATTGGTGTACCCTAATGTGATGTGGTGAATGAATACAAGTTGGAAAATACTCTTCAGGATATTATCCAGAAGAACGTAGTATCAAAATGGCAGGATCAAATTCACACATAAAAATATTAACCTTAAATATAAATGGGCTAAATGCACCTGTCAAAAGACACAGACTGGCAAATTGGATAAAAAGTAAAGACCCATCAATTTGCTGTATTCTAGGAGACCCATCTCATATGCAAAGACACACATAAACCCAAAGTAAAGGGATGGAGGAATATTCACCAAGCAAATGGAGAGCAATCAGAAAGCAGGGATTGCAACCCTTTTCTCTGATAAAATGGACTTTAATTTAAAAAGATCAAAAAAGACAAAGAAGAGCATTACATAATGGTAAAAGAATCAATGCAACAAGAAGAGCTAAACTGTCCCAAATATGTATGCACTTAATACAGAAGCACCCAAATACATAAAGCAAGTTCTTAATGACCTACAAAGAGACTTGGACTCCCACACAATAATACTGGGAGACTTTAACACTCCACTATGAATATTAGACAGATCAATGAGAAAGAAAATTAACAAGAATATCCAGGACTTGAACTCAGATCTGGACCAAGGGAACCTAATAGATATCTACAGAACTCTCCACTCCAAATCAACAGAATATACATTCTTCTCTGCACCACATCACACTTACTCTAAAACTGATCACATAATTGGAAGTAAATAACTCCTTGGCAAATGCCAAATAATGGAAATCATAATAAACAGTCTCTCAGACCACAGTGCAGTCAAATTAGATCTCAGGATTAAGAAACTCACTCAAAACTGTGCAACTACATGAAAACTGAACAACCTACTCCTGAATGACTTCTGGATAAATAATGAAATTGAAGCCAGAAATAAACATATTCTTTGAAACCAGTGAGAAAGAAGACACAATGTACCAGAATCTATTTATAGCACTAAATGCCAGAATTTATAGCACTAAAATTTTAAGCACCAGAATTTATAGCACTAAATTCCCACATGAGAAGTGAGGAAAGATCTAAAATCAATACCTTATCATCACAATTAAAAGAACTAGAGGAGCAAGATCAAACAAATTTAAAAGCTAGCATAAGACAAGAAATAACTAACATCAGAGCAGAGCTAAAGGACATAGAGACACACACAAAAACTCTTCAAAAAATCAATAAATCCAAGAGCTTGTTTTTTGAAAAGATCAACAAAATAAATAGACCACTAGCCAGACTAATAAAAAAGAGAGAAGGATAGAATTGATGCAATAAAAAATGATAAAGGGGATATCACCACCAATTCCACAGAAATATAAACTACCATCAGAGATTATTACTACAAACAACTCTATGCACATAAACCATTAAATCTAGAAGAAATGGATAAATTCTTGTACACTTACATCCTCACAAGACTAAATCAGGAAGAAGTTGAATACCTGAATAGACCAATAACAAGGTCTGAGGTTGAGGCAACAATTAACAGCCTACCATCCCAAAATAGTCCAGGTCCAAATGGGTTCACAGCTGAATTCTACCAGACATACAAAGAGGAACTGGTACCATTCCTCTGAAACTATTCTAAACAATCCCAAAAGAGGGAATCCTCCCTAACTCATTTTATGAGGCCAACATCATCCTGATACCAAAACCTGGCAGAGACACAACTAAAAAAGAAAATTTTCAGCCAATATCTATAATGAACATCAATGCAAAAATCTTCAATAAAATACTGGCAAACTAAATGCAACAGCACATCAAAAAGCTTACTCATCACAGTCAAGTAGGCTTCATCCTGGGGATGCAACATATGCAAATCTATAAACATAATCCATCACACAAACAGAACCAAAGACAAAAACCACATGATGATCTCAATAGATGCAGAGAAGTTCTTTGACAAAATTATAAAGACATATGGACACGTATGTTCATAGTGGCACTGTTTACAATAGCAAAGACCTGGAACCAACCCAAATGCCCATCAATGATAGACTGGACAAGGAAAATGTGGCACATATACATCATGGAATACTATGTAGCCATAAAAAATGATGAGTTTGTGTCCTTTGTATGGACATGGATGAATCTGGAAACCATAATTCTCAGCAAACTGACACAAGAACAGAGAATCAAACACCACATGTTCTCACTCATAGGTGGATGGTGAACAATGAGACTATATGGACACGGGGAGGGGAACATCACATACTGGGGTCTGTTGGGGGGAAAGGGAGGGACAGTGGGGGTGGGTGGGGAGGTTGAGAAGGGATAACATGGGGAGAAATGCCAGCTATACGTGACAGAGAGATGGAGGCAGCAAACTGCATTTCCATGTATGTATCTATGCAACAATCCTGCATGATCTGCACATGTACACCAGAACCTAAAGTACAATTAAAATAAAAAATTCAACAGCTCTTTATGCTAAATCTCAATAAACTAGGTATTGATGGAACATATCTCAAAATAATAGAAGTTATTTACAACAAACCCACAGACAATATCATACTAAATGGGCAAAAACTGAAAGGATTCCCTTTGAAAACTAGCACTAAAGAAGGGTGCCCACTCTCACCCTTCCTATTCAACATAGTATTGGAAGTTCTAGCCAGAGCTATCAGGCAAGAAAAAGAAATAAAGGGTATTCAATTAGGAGAAGAGGAAGTCAAATTTTCTCTATTTGCAAATAAAATGATTGTATATTTAGAAGACCCCATCATCTCAGCCCCAAATCTCTTTAAGATGATAAACAACTTCAGCAAAGTCTCAGGATACAAAATCAATGTGCAAAAATCATAAGCATTTCTATACACTAATAACATAAACAGAGAGCCAAATCATGAGTGAATTCCCATTCACAATGGCTACAAAAATACCTAGGAATACAACTAACAAAGGATGTGAAGGACTGACCTCTTCAAGGAGAACTATAAACCACTGCTCAAGAAAATAAGAGATGACAGAAATAAATGGAAAAACATTCCTTGCTTATAATTAGAAAGAATTAATATTGTGAAAATGGCCATACTACCCAAAGTAATTTATAGATTTAATGCTATCACCATCAAGCTACCACTGACTTCCTTCACAGAACTGGAAAAAAAACACCTTAAACTTCATATGGAACCAAAAAAGAGCCCACATAGCCAATAGAGTCCTAAGCAAAAAGAACAAAGATGAAGGCATCACACTACCTGACTTCAACCTATACTACAAGGCTACAGTAATCAAAACAGCATGGTACTGGTACCAAAACAGATATATAGACCAAAGGAACAGAACAGAGGCCTTGGAAGCAATGCCACACATCTACAGCCATCTGATCTTTGACAAACCTGACAAAAATAAGTAATGCTGAAAGGAGTCCCCGTGTAATAAATGATGTTGGAAAAGCTGGCTAGCCACGTGCAGAAAGCTGAAACTGGACCCATTCCTTATACCTTATACAAAAATTAACTCCAGATGGATTAAAGATTTAAACATAAGACAACATTGTAAAAACCCTAGAAGAAAACCTAGGCAATACCACTCAGAACATAGGATTAGGCAAGGACTTTATGACTAAAACACCAAAAGCAATGGCAACAAAAGCCAAACTAGACAAATGGGATCTAATAAAACTAAAGAGATTCTGCATAGCAAAAGAAACAATTATTAGAGTGAACCAGCAACCATCAGAATGGGAAAATTTTTTGCAATCTATCCATCTGACAAAGGGCTAATATCCAGAATCTACAAAGAACTAAAACAAATTTACAAGAAAAAAAAAACCATCAAAAAGTGGGCGAAGGATATGAATAGACACTTTTCAAAAGAAGACATTTATGCGACCAACACATAGATGAAAAACAGCTTATCATCACTGGTCATTAGAGAAATGCAAATCAAAACCACATTGAGATTCCATCTCATGCCAGTTAGAGTGGCAATCATTAAAAAATCTGGAGACAACAGATGCTAAAGAGGATGTGGAGAAATAGGAACGTTTTTACACTGTTGGTGGGAGTATAAATTGGTGCAACCATTGTGGAAGACAGTGTGGCAATTCCTCAAGGATCTAGAAATAGAAATACCATTTGACCCAGCTATCCCATTACTGGGTATATACCCAAAGGATTATAAATTGTTCTGTTATAAAGACACATGTACACATATGTTCATTGTGGCACTGTTTACAATAGCAAAGACCTGGAACCAACCCAAATGCCCATTAGTGATAGACTGGATAAAGAAAATGTGCCACATATATACCATGGAATATTATGCAGCCATAAAAAAGGATGAGTTCATGTTCTTTGCAGGGATATGGATGAATCTGGAAACCATCATCCTCAGCAAAGTGACACAAGAACAGAAAACCAAATACCACATGTTCTCACTCATAAGTATGTGTTGAACAATGAGAAAACATGGATACAGGGAGAGAAACATCACACACTGGAGTCTGTTGGTGGGTGGGGTGCTAGAGGAGGGATAGCAGCGGGTGGGGAGATTGGGAAGGGATTACATTACGAGAAATACCTAACGTAGGTGTTAGGGGGATGGAGGCAGCAAATCACCATGGTATGTGGACAGCTGTGTAACAATCTGGCAAGATCAGCTCATGTACCTCAGAACTTAAAGTATAATAAAAAATAAAACACAAAAACAGTAAACAAAAAAATAAACTATCAAGATTTTTATAGGCAACATGTTGAATTAGAATACTTTGGATAGGATTAATGACTTAGTGATATTTAGTGTTCCAATCTATTAATATGCCATATCTCACAATTTTATTTAATTTCACTCTTAAATGTTTTGCAGTTTTCAGTGTAGCATTCTGGTACATTTTTCACTAGATTTACTCTCAAGAATGGAATGATTTTTGGTAATTTGTAATATGGATTTATTTTTATCTTTTTATTAGGTGGCATTTTTGCTGAATTATGTATTTGATAGTGTTAATAAATTTACATATTCTTATTATAAGTTATTTTGGATTTTCTACATATGTCAACAGCATGTAGTAAAAACTTATTTTTTCAAATATTTATATTTTTTATTACTTTTTTCTAACTACAGTACTGCTTGGGGCCTCTAATAGAATGTCAAATATAGTGCTGACAGTGAATATTCTTGACTTGTTCTCCATCTCTGTGTGTTTTAAATATTTCACAATTAGCTATGTATCTTTTAGGATTTTTTTGTAGATATCTTATACCAGGTAAAGAAATTCTTTTCTATTTCTAATTTGCCCATAGCTTTAATCATGAATGGGTATTAATTCTAATCATTAGTATTATTCTTCATTAAAAATAATGATTTAATTTTAATTAATGTATTGAATTACATTGATACATTTTGGATATTACATCAAATTTAAATTTTTGAAACTAATCTCATTTGGTTACAATATATTGTACTTTTAATATAACATTGATTTCTGTTTGTTACCATCTTGTTTAGAATTTTTGTGTCTGAGTTAATAAATACTGTTCTGTAATATCTTTTCTTGTAATGTCCTTGTCAAGTTTTTGTATCTAGGTTATTTGGTCTCATGAATCAAATTGAAAAAACATTCATTCTTTTACTAGTCTCCAAAAAAGTGTGCACAATATTGGTTTTAAGAGAAAAGTATTTTGTGTTCATTAAATTTCTCTAATATATACAGGAATAATCATTTTTTTCTTGTGTTATGTTGTATTTTCATATATCTATTTTGTCTAAGGCAGGTTGTCCAATCTTTCAGCTTTTCTGGGCTACAATTGGAAGAAGAATTATCTTGGCCACATGTAGAATACACTAACACTAATGATAGCTGATGAGCTTAAAAAAATAAAAACTCATAATGTTTAAAGGAAGTTTATGAATTTATATTGTACTGCATTCAAAGTTGGGCCACATGCAGACTGTGGACTGTGAGTTGGACAAGTTTGATCTTAGCCTTTAAATGTATTGGCATATAATTGCTAAAATTTTTGTGTCCAAAAGATCAGAACTAATAACCCTTTTTTGTTTTTAATTTTGTTAATTGATTAGTTGTGTTTTCTTTTTTCCTATGCCTTACTAAGGTATAATATATTTTATTAATTTTGTAAAGAACCAGTCTTTGGTTTTCTCAATTTTTTCTCTCTTATAGATATGTTTTCTGTTTAACTTATTTTTGTTTTATTTTGATTAATTTATGTATCTAATTTGATTAGATATATCAAATTAATTTTGAGTTTAATTAGACGTTCTTCTTTCTATATTCTTGATATTGAAGCTCAAATCACTCATTTTCAACTTTTCTCCTTTTCCAATACCTGAATTAAGAATATAAAATCCCCTAAATTCTGCTTTAGCTGCATCATACAACTTCATCGCATTGCCATTTTGATTACTACAGTAAAATCTCTTGTCTTTAGTCTATTTTTGTTCTTACTACAAACTACTTTGTAATTTCCATTCTAATATGTGATTTTCACTTATTCACAATTTCTGTCCACAGCCTTCTTTATTAGCATTGCTCAGCTTTGGATCTAACCACCAATTAGTTGTTCCATATCTCTGTCTTGCATTCAAAAATCCCTGTGATCAATTGTCATAGGAACTGGTTTTCAGGTTCTTAATGACTGAATATTGAACATATTATAGTCAATCTAATTTTGTATCAGGTGCACATCTCTGATCTCAATAGTCAGGGTGACTCCCATTTGTATTATTTTGCTAGGTCTTTCTTAATAAAGTATCACAAACTGAGTGACTTAACAAAAAATGTATTTTCTCACAGTTCTGGAGGCTAGAAGTCCAAGATCAAGGTGTCAGTGGTTATTTCCTAAGAAGGCTTTGAGGAAGGATCTCTTTTATGACTTTGCTCTAGCTTCTAATAGTTTCTGACAGTCATTCTTTGATTTCTAAGAATATCACCCCAATCTCCATCTTTAATTTCACATAAAGTTATCTCTGTGTGTCTGTCTGCATCCAAGTTTCCTCTTTTTATAAAGACACCACCCATACTGGATTACTGGTCTACTCACTGTAGTATGATCTCTTTACTAATTTCATCTGTAACAACCATTTTCCAAATGAAGTCACAATCAAAGGTACCGGAAGTCTAGATTTCAAAATATGAATGTGGCAAGTTTAGGGGCACACAATTCAACACATAACACCCCCAGAGATGCTACACTTAAGAAAAAAAAGTATTATTTACCACTTACTTTGTAAGAATCTTCTAAGGACTACCTGAATTATCAAAACAAATGCATGAAATAATGTGGTTACTTTTTCAGTTATTTGTCGATTTCTCTTCTATACTCTATGATCATGGTGCTGAGACTAAAAACTACATTTCTCAGACTCATTTATCATTTGACTTCTTGTAGGTTCTTCCAACACATTATTAAAGGGTACTTGGTGTGAGGTTTGTTTCCGAGGATAAAGTGAAGAAACTGAGGCCAGCACCAAAATAATCCAATGCAAGGGAATTTATTCAGGCTCCCAGGTTTTGGCACCACTTGTGAGCTTTGTCATAAGGTGGTGGAGGATTGGGTCGAGCCAGTGGAAAGGAGAGCTCCTCTGGTGCGTCAGGGTCAGAGAAGGAAGAGGAGGAGGGTAAAGGGGCTAAGGGCGAAGAAGAAGTTTCTTTGGCTAAGAGTATTTGAGCAGTGGTACAAGAGGAACACAGAGTGGGACAGGAACGAAGATACCAGAAAGCCAGCACATATGGAATTTCTAGCCATTTACTGTTCTTTTTGCAATAATTATCCAAGTCCGTTAGAACATTAAAGTTAAATGTGCCCTCCGGAGGCCACTTGGACTGGTTGTCTAGAGCATACTGTGGCCAGGCTATGGTGGAAAGAGAGACCAGCTTTTTCTTTTTTATAGAAAGCCCTAGTTTGGGTAGATTCTGGACTCGGCATCCTAATGGTGACTTGGGGTCCACACAGGAGTTCTGTTTCCCCATAGTTGGCTTTTGTGGGGCAGTCAGAGGCGAGGAAGGGATGGGAACAGAGATTACACTCACCACAGGCAGAAATATTCTTTCCTGAAGGAGGTAGTTGTGGAAATTTTTAGGCAGCAATAGGTATTGAAGGGGAGAGAATGGAGAGAGATTGAGCTGACACTATTTGAAAATTGGAAGGTACAATAAAGACAAAACTGACAAAGGATGGGTGCCCCTCAGAAGGGAGACCAGTCTGATGCCTGCCCGGCCACGTCCCCGAAGGGATGTTTCAGGGGCGTCTTGGCTAAGGTGTACCCGTAGAATCCCCGAGCTTGGTCACCTCAGGATGGAAGTTCAAGTAGGACAGCTCTGAGGTGAATCACCGTTATGCCCTATGACGTCCTCGTGGAACCGCGGGTGGAGGCCCACACAAGCCCCGTAGCTGTTAGGCCGTGGGACTACACATAAACTCACTCACTCACTCACTCGCATCGGAATTAGAAAGAGAGAGAGAGACAGAATTAAAGGTAGAAAGCAGCTGTTTTAGGAGCGGGACGCAGCCGCCATCTTAAGGGTGTGGCACAGCCGCCATTTTAGAAGAGAGAGAGAGAAAGAAAGCTAAGAGCAAGAAGCGGCTGCTATCTTAAGGGTGTGGTGCAGCCGCCATGTTGAGAGAGAGAGAAAGAAAGATAAGAGCGAGAAGCGGCTGCCATCTTAAGGGTGTGGTGCAGCCGCCATTTTGAGAGAGAGAGAGAGTGGGGAGGGAGAAACAAAGAGAAAGAGAAACTAAGAAATAAAACAGAGAGAGAGAGACTGTATTTTTGGTTTCTATTTAACAGGAGCCTTTATGCCAAATGGGCTAGTTCGATTTAAAGAATTTAGTATAAGCCGGAGGGTAATGGGGCTTCTGAATACCCACACCTCAATCGCTGCTGCAGGGGTGGTCCGAAGAGTGGCTAGGCATCCCAGGCCATGCTTACTGAGCACCGAGAACGAGAGGGTTCAGGAATCGAAATTCTGGCCCTAAAACGAGAAGAAGAGGGTTCAGGAATCGAAATCCTGACCCTAAAACGAGAACGAAAGGGTTCAGGAAACTGGGGACATCTCCCTCAAAATCCTGACCCTAAAAACCCCTCACGGGGAGAAGACAAGAGTGTAGGGACGTCTCCTCTACGCTCAGGTCCTCCAGAGGAGGCCCGGGCCCCGGGCCCAAGGCGAGAAACGAGAAGGAGTCCCTGACACAGCCGCGATTGCGAGCAGGGATCCATGAGACGAGGCAAGCAGCGGGAGGGGTAGTGGGCAACAGAAGTCTTACCTTGCGGTGAAACGGCTGCTCCCCCGTCTGGCGTGGAGTGGAAGAGTCAGTTTCCCCCAGGAGGGGTCTTACAACTCCTCCCAGGTTTCAGCACCACTTGTAAGGTTTATTTCCAAGGATAAAACGAAGAAACTGAGGCCAGCACCAATATAATCCAATGCAAGGGAATTTATTCAGGCTCCCGGGTGAGGTTCTGCGGTCCAGACAGGACGGGCTGGAGAAGTCACACTGACTTCTGTCAGACAGGGGGTTTTATAGGGAGTGACTTGGGCTATTTTTAGAAAGTCTATTTTTAGACAGGGGGTTTTTATAGGGAGTGAAACAGCTCAATTGGTTGTGGGAGAGCAAGACTGCTATTGGGTAAGTTACAAGCCTTGACCTAGGACTTGGCTTGTTGTTGGTTGGAATTACTTGCCTGCTATTGGTTGTTAAGACTCGACTGCTATTGGTTGTTAAAACTCAGCTGCTATTGGTTGTTAAGACTTGACTGCTATTGGTTGTTAGGGCTTAGCTGCTA
>PVKP010027724.1:0-31036 GCA_004027715.1 Plecturocebus donacophilus | reverse complement strand
GGGTTAGTTCCAGGTCTTTGCTATTGTAAACAGTGCTGCAATGAACATACGTGTGCATGTTCACTTTAAAATAGAATGATTTATAATTTTTTGGGTATATATACAGTAATGGGATTGCTGGGTCAAATGGAACTTCTATTTCTAGGTCCTTGAGGAAGCGCCACACTGTCTTCCACAATGGTTGAACTAGTTTACACTCTCACCAACAGTGTAAAACTATTCCCATTTCTCCAATCCTCTCCAGCATCTGTTGTTTCCAGATTTTTTAATGATTGCCATTCTAACTGGCGTGAGGTGGTCTCTCAATGTGGTTTTGATTTGCATTTCTCTAATAATCAGTGATGATAAGCATTTTTTCACATGTTTGTTGGCCTCATATATGTCTTCTTTTGAAAAGTGTCTGTTCATATCTTTCACCTGCTTTTGGATGGGTTTGTTTTTTTCTTGTAAATCTGTTTTAGTTCTTTGTAGATTCTGGATATTAGCCCTTTGTCATATGGGTAGATTGCAAAAATTTTTTCCCATTCTGTTGGTTGCCAGTTCACTCTAATGATTGTTTCTTTTGCTGTACAGAAGCTCTGGAGTTTAATTAGGTCCTATTCATCTATTTTGGCTTTTGTTGCCAATGCTTTTGGTGTTTTAGTCATGAAGTCTTTGCCTATGACTATGTCCTGAATGGTTTTGCCTAGGTTTTCTTCCAGGGTTTTTATGGTATTAGGTCTTATGTTTAAGTCTTTAATCCATCTGGAGTTAATTTTAGTGTAAGGTGTCAGGAAGGGGTCGTTTCTGCTTTCTGCACACTGCTAGCCAGTTTTCCCAACACCATTTATTAAACAGAGAATCCTTTCCCCATTGCTTGTTTTTGTCAGGTTTGTCAAAGATCAGATGGTTGTAGATGTCTGGCGTTGCCTCCAGGTCCTCTGTTCTGTTCTATTGGTCTATATCTCTGTTTTGGTAACAGTACCATGCTGTTTTGATTACTGTAGACTTGTAGTATAGTTTGAAATCAGGTAGCGTGATGCCTCCAGCTTTGTTCTTTTTGCTTAGGATTGTCTTGGCTATGTGGGCTCTCTTTTGGTTCCATATGAAATTTAAGGTGGTTTTTTCCAGTTCTGTGAAGAAAGTCATTGGTAGCTTGATGAGGATAGCATTGAATCTATAAATTACTTTGGGCAGTATGGCCATTTTCACAATACTGATTCTTCCTAACCATGGGCATGGAATGTTTTTCCATCTATTTGTGTCCTCTGTTATTTCCTTGAGCAGTGGTTTGTAGTTCTTCTTGAAGAGGTCCTTTACATCCTTTGTTAGTTGTATTCCTAGGTATTTTATTCTCTTTGTAGCAATTGTGAATGGGAGTTTGTTCATGATTTGGCTTTCTGTTAGTCTGTTATTGGTGTATAGAAATGCTTGTGATTTCTGCATATTGATTTTGTATCCTGAGACTGCTAAAGTTGCTTATCAGTTTAAGGAGATTTGGGGCTGAGAAGATACGGTCTTCTAAATATACAATCATGTCATCTGCAAATAGAGACAATTTGACTTCCTCTTTTTCTAATTGAATACTTTTTTTTTTCCTTGCCTAATTGCTCTGGCTAGAACTTCCAATATTTTATTGAATAGGAGTGGTGAGAGAAGGCATCCTTGTCTAGTGCCTGATTTCAAAGGGAATGCTTCCAGTTTTTAGCCATTCAGTATGATATTGGCTGTAGGTTTGTCATAAATAGCTTTTATTGTTTTGAGATACATTCCTTTGACACCTAGTTTATTTAGAGTTTTTAGCATAAAGAGCTGTTGAATTTTGTCGAAGGCCTTTGCTGCATCTATTGAGATAATCATGCGGTTTTTGCCTTTGGTTCTGTTTATGTGGTGGATTACATTTACAGGCTTGCATATGTTGAACCAGCCTTGCATCCCTGGAATGAAGCCTACTTGATTGTGATGGATAAGCTTTTTGATGTGCTGTTGCATTCAGTTTGCCAGTATTTTATTGAAGATTTTTACATCTATGTTTGTCATGGATATTGGCCTGAAATTTTCTTTTTTTGTTGAGTCTCTGCCAGGTTTTGGTATCAGGATGATGTTGGTCTCATAAAATGATTTGGGAAAGATTCCCTCATTTTGTGTTGTTTGGAATAGGTTCAGAAGGAATGGTATCAGATCCTCTTTGTATGTCTGGTAGAATTTGGCTGTGAACCCAACACGACCTGGACTTTTTTTGGTTGGTAGGCTATTAATTGCTGCCTCAACTTCAGCCCTTGTTATTGGTCTATTCAAGGTTTCAACTTCTTCCTGGTTGAGGTTTGGGGGGGTGCAAGTGTCTAGCAATTTATCCATTTCTTCCAGGTTTACTGGTTTATGTACATAGAATTGTTTGTAGTAATCTCTGATGGTGGTCTGTATTTCTGTGGAGTCAGTGGTGATATCCCCTTTATTGTTTTTTATTGCATCTATTTGATTCTTCTCCCTTTTCTTTTTTATTAATCTGGCTAGTGGTCTGTCTATTTTGTTGATCTTTTCAAAAAACCAGCTCCTGGATTTATTGATTTTTTGAAGGGTTTTTTTGTGTCTCTATCTCCTTCAGTTCTGCTCTGATCTTTGTAATTTCTTGTCTCCTGTTAGCTTTTGAGTTTTTGATCTTCCTCTTCAAGCTCTTTCGATTTTGATGATAGACTGTCGACTTTATATCTTTCTTCGCTTCTCATATGGGCATTTATTGCTATAAATTTCCCTCTAGACACTGCTTTAAATGTGTCCCAGAGATTCTGGTAAGTTGTGTCTTCATTCTTGGTTTCAAAGAACATCTTTATTTTTGTCTTCATTTCATTGTTTATCCAGTTAACATTCAAGAGCCAGTTGTTCAGTTTCCATGAAGCTGTGTGGTTCTGAGTTAGTTTCTTAATTCTGAGTTCTAATTTGATTGCCCTGTGGTCTGAGAGACTGTTATGATTTCCGTTCTTTTGCATTTGCTGAGGAGTGATTTACTTCCAATTATGTGGTCAATTTTAGAGTAGGTGCAATGCAGTGCTGAGAATAACGTATATTCTATGGATTTAGGGTGGAGATTTCTGTAGATGTCTGTTAGGTCCACTTGGTCCAGATCTGAGTTCAAGTCTGGATATCCTTGTTAATTTTCTTTCTCATTGATCTATCTAATATTGACAGTGGAATGTTAAAGTCTCCTACTATTACTGTGTGGAAATCTAAGTCTCTTTGTAGGTCGTTAAGAACTTGCTCTATGTACCTGGGTGTTCCTGTATTGGGTACGTAAATATTTAGGATCGTTAGCTCTTCTTGATATATTGATCCTTTTACCATTATGTAATGCCCTTCTTTGTCTCCTGTGATCTTTGCTGGTTTATAGTCCATTTTATCAGAGACTAGGATTGCAACTCCTGCTTTTTGTTGCTCTCCATTTTCTTGATATATCTTCCTCCATCCCTTTATTTTGAGCCTATGTGTGTCCTTGCACATGAGATGGGTTTCCTGAATACAACACATTGATGGGTCTTGCTTGACTTTTTATCCAATTTGCCAGTCTATGTCTTTTGATTGGGACATTTAGCCCATTTACATTTAAGGTTAATATTGTTATCTGTGAATTTGATCCTGCCATTTTGATGCTAGCTGGATGTTTTGCCCATTAGTTGATGCATTTTTTTCATTGTGTCGATGGTCTTTACCATTTGATATGTTTTTGGAGTGGCTGGTACTGGTTATTCCTTTCCTTGTTTAGTGCTTCTTTCAGGAGCTCTTGAAGGCAAGCCTGGTGGTGATGAAGTCTCTCAGGAATTGCTTGTCCATAAAGGATTTTCTTTCTCCTTCACTTATGAAGCTTAGTTTGGCTGGCTATGAAGTTCAAGGTTGAAAGTTCTTTTCTTTAAGGATGTTGAATGTTAGCCCCCACTCTCTTCTGGCTTGTAGGGTTTCTACAGAGAGATCCACTGTGAGTCTGATGGGCTTCCCTTTGTGGGTAACCCGACCTTTCTCTCTGGTTGCCTTTAGCATTTTTTCCTTCATTTCAACCCTGGTGAATCTGACGATTACGTGCCTTGGGGTTGCTCTTCTTGAGGAATATCTTTGTGGTGTTCTCTGTATTTCCTGGACTTGTATGATGGCCTGCCTTGCTAGGTTGGGGACGTTCTCCTGGATAATATCCTGAAGAGTGTTTTCCAGCTTGGGTTCATTCTCGCCATCACATTCAGGTACATCATCTATCAAACGTAGATTAGGTCTTTTCATGTAATCCCATATTTCTTGGAGGCTTTGTTCATTTCTTTTCACTCTTTTTTCTCCATTCTTGCCTTCTTATTTTATTTCATTGAGTTGATCTTCAATCTCTGATATCCTTTCTTCTGCTTGGTCAATTCAGCTATTGAAACTTGTGTATGCTTAGTGAAGTTCTCGTGTTGTGTTTTTCAGCTCCATCAAGTCATTTATATTCTTCTCTAAGCTGTTTATTCTAGTTAGCATCTCATCTAACCTTTTTTCTAGGTTCTTACTTTCTTTGCATTGGGTTAGTACATGCTCTTTAACTCTGAGAAGTTTGTTATTACCCACCTTCTGAAGTCTGTTTCTGTTAATTCATCAGATTCATTCTCCATCCATCTTTGATCCCTAGCTGGTGAGGAGTTGTGATCCTTTGTAGGAAGAGAGGCATTCTGTTTTTTGGTGTTTTCAACCTTTTTGCACTGATTTCTTCCCATCCTCATGGCTTTATCTACCTGTGGTCTTTGTAGTTGATGACTTTCAGATGGGGTCTCTGAGGGGACATCCTTTTTGTTGATGATGAAGTTATTTCTTTCTGTTTCTTAATTTTCCTTCTAACAGTCAGGCCCCTCTGCTGCAGGACTGCTGGAGGTTCACTCCAGATCCTGCTTGCCTGGAGATCACCTGCTGGGGCTGCAGAACAGTAAGGGTTGCTGCCAGTTTCTTCTTCTGTTATCTTGATCCCAGAAGAGTACCTGCCAGATGTTGGCCTGAGCAGTTCTTTATGAGGTGTCTTTTTGGATATATGGGGGTCGAGAGGCTGCTTGAGGAGACAGTCTGTCCCTTATAGGAGCTCAAGTGCTGTACTGGGAGCTTTGTTATACCATGCAGAGCTGCTGGGCAGGTACCTTTAAGTCTGCTACAGTGGAACTCATAACTACCTCTTTTCCCAGGTGCTCTGTCCTAGGAAGGTTGGCTTTATTTATAAGTTCCTGTCATGCTGATGCCTTTTTTCATAGACGCCCTGTCCCACACCTAGTAGTCTAGTCACAGTCTGCCAGCAGAGGTGTTGCTGAGCTGCCACAGGCTCTTCCCAGCTGCTGTGTGAACTGCCTCGGTAGCAGCGGACTGCCTTAGTAGTGGTGGTCACCCTTCCCCACAATGAGCTGGACTGTCCTGGGTCCAGCTCCGCTTGCTGCGAAACTCTCAATCCAGAGGGTTTCAGATTGCTTGTTTTGTGAGGGTGGTACCTGCTGAGCCAGATCGCCTGGCTCCCTGTCTCTGCCCCCTCCCTTTAGTTGAATCGGTGGCTCTGTCTCCCAGGCATTCCAGGTGCCAGTTCAAATGGTCACCCAGGTTTGTGCGAATTTCTGTGCGCCAACCCGGCACCAGCTGAAACCACCATGCTGAAAACTCGCAGCACTTTTCGGCCTGGGAATCTCCTGTTCTGCGGGCAGTGAAAATTTGTTTGGAAATGCAGTGGGCACTCACCCTCTGTGTTGTTCTTGCTGGGAACTGCACTCTGGAGCTGTTCCTTTTCCGCCATCTTGGATCCTCCCCCCGCCGGGGATAAGTTTCAAAGATTTCATGAAGGAGGTGGTAGCTTCTAGGCTAAGCCTTGACGGATGACTAAGACTGAGACCAAGACAGAAGGGCTGGATGCTGCAGGTAAAAGGAGAACATAAGCACAGACAGACTCCATCAATAGTTATTAAACAAATGTCCACTCATTGATTACTGTGTGTCAGGTCCTGTGAGGGGCAACTGGGATACTAAGCTACCCTCCCAGAATTTACAACCCAAAGGGGAAAGAAGCAAAGAAGCAAGAAGAAGCAGGAGTGTGGGGGAGAGGGCAGATACTGGGAAAGGGGAATGGTGTAGGATTAAGTGGAGGGTCTGGGAAGATGATCAAATTGGTTAGGCTGGATTAAGAACATTTGAGGGTCTAAAATTTCAGATCGTATTAGGTCTTCATTCTCTACCAGCCATAAAATGTGTTCGATGTGGAAGGAAAAAGAACTAGAAGGTATAAGAGTTTCTACTACATACCAGTAAAAAGTGTTTTACATACAATATTCTTATTTAATATTCTAATCCACTTTGAAGTAGGTCTGTGTCCTTATTTTACAAATGAGAAAGCTAATTTAAGCAACGGGTTAGTGGTGGGATCTTTGTGACTCCAAAGTCCTTGATTTTTTTCCACTACACCATACTGACGAGAGAGCACGCTCATCCTATATCCTCTCCTTTATCCCTGGTTGACTATGGGCTGTGTGTATGTTTGTGTGTGTGATTGTGCGTGTGTGTGTGTATGTATGTACACATGCATGTGCCTCCTCATGTCTTCCTTCATACATGTACTAACTGTGAGCTAAGGGAGATTTTGATTACTTCTGTCCAATTAATGTTCTGTTCATTTGTGCTGTCTCCTTGTGATTAATTGCTGCTGATTATACTGTGTGGAAGGGAAAGGACAGCCATCAGCAGTTCCGCTTGGGGGATAAAAACATTGTAATGCAAAACAAAACTGATTCCCAAGGACTTGAATTAAAAAATTTGCTCTGTTATGGAAAGATTAGGCATTCTGTGACCAAAATCAATATTCTATGACCTAATCCAGGCATAGGGACAATCTGTTCCTGTTCTGGTCAGCAGTAAGGATAAAAGGAATTGAGGCAATATACTTACTTGGAAAATTGGTTGTGTGTAAAAACTGCTCATGTGATTTGCAAATCTCTTCCTCATCTGTAAAATCAAGAGGTGTGATGAAACAAACTCAAACATCTTGTAGTAGCCAAAATGTGGTTGCAAGGGACAGGAAACCCAGTTCAAACTGACTTAAATAAAAAGGGAAATTAATTAGCTCCTAAAACTCAAGAGTCTAAAGGGATGTTTGTTTTGGGCATGACTGGATCTAAGGACTCAATGTCATAAAGTCTTGGTTAGAAGCTCCCTGTCCTCAAAACCTAAGCACCGTTTCCTGAGTGTTGGCTTAATTATTTAACCAGCTCTCCCCACCTAGAAGCAAATTAGCTGCCAGGAGCTCCTGGTGGATATCTCAGCCTCTAAGTATAAGAGTAATTCCCTGTTTCACAAGTCCCAGAACTAAGTCAGGTATGGGCCATATGCCATACCTCACTAATCACTGTGGAAACAGATATATCAGTGCTCTGATTGGCCACCATTGGGCTGACTCCATCCCTACCCAGAGTCTGAGTGGAGTCAGCTCCTCCTGAGTCACGGAATTGAGATTGGGGACTCAATACAGGAAAATGATGTGTGTGAGAGGGGAATACATTAAGAGCAAGACAACAAAACAAGACAAAGCAAGATAGATGTCCACTCTTGGTGCCCTCTTGCTCTGATATTTTATGATTCTCTAACTACTGGTGCACTGTCAAGTTAAGGCTAGAAAATAATATGAAGGTCACTAAAGTTCAGGGAATACTTAAAGTGAGAAGGTGTGATTGAAGCCAAAACAAAGAAGATAATGTATTTTTGATTACCTATTTTGTGTTAAACTCCACACCAGGTGCTTTCACATTCATTAAGTCAGACAATCTACACAATACTCTTGTTAGTAGCTATTGTTATTCTCATTTTACTAATCAGGAATTGAGGATTAGTAGATAAACCACTTATCTAAGGTTTATTTATTCATTTACTTTTTCTCTCCACAGCATTATTTGATGGTGTATTAGGCTGGGGAAATAAGGATGGAGAAGAGGTAGGCTCTGTCCTCAAGGAACTCATAATCTAATGGGAAAGAGAGGCCAAGAACAGTGGAGATTAGGGGTCCAATGGGTAGTCCCGGGTCTGGTGGCTCCTGAACCATGCCCTTTGTTCTCTCCAGGCAAAAGGTTCAGGCTTCTCTGCTCTGCCTAGGTAGGGCATTGTTCTGAGAGCTTATGGTTCAAGAAGACCTTGTGTCTCTGGAAGCCCAGACCAATATTACTCAATTGGCTTCACCCTATAGCTATAACTAACCAGTTATCAAAGGAACTGGGTCCATCTACCCCAGAATCCACCTAGAAAGGGGCTAGAGAGCCACTGCTTCCTTCACAAAACCTTTTGTTCTCTGCCACCAAGACAGAGTCACATCTCTGGCTTCCTTGGAAATGCCTTTAGGATGGTGGTATTCAGAGCTTCCTTCTCTTCATCAGATCACTTTTCCAGGGTCCTGGTTCTGAAGAACTTTCCCTCTTTCTGAGGAGTGAGAGGAGAAGAGGTCACTTTACCTTCTGGAGTGTATGACATCTGCTTCACACCCACCTCTGCTCCTTACACAGTTTTCTTCTCACAATCAAACTCTCCATTAGCCTCTAGGAAATGACCTCCATTTCTCCTCTTCATGAAATCCTGAAATAATCTTGGCCTAGGAAGAAGAAAAGAAGTGGAAGCTAATGTAAATTCCTGCCATTAGCAATATTTATTGTTTCACATAGCAAATATTTAATTGAACACCTAATGTGCCAGACACTGCTAAGAACAGGAGAAATTATAGTGAACAAAGCAGACATCATTTTTGCAATCACAGAACTTGGTAGTCTAGTGAAAGAAACAGATATTTTCTTATCTGTTTGGCTCACGCCTGTAATCCTAGTGCTTTGGGAGGCCGAGGCAGGAGTGTCGCCTGAGCTTAGGAGTTCAAGACCACCCTGGGCAACATAGTGAAACCCAGTCTCTACTAAAATACAAAAAATTAGCTGGGCATGATGGCACGCAGCTATAGTTCTGGCTACTTGGGAAGCTAAGGCATGAGAATCGCTTGAGCCCGGGAGGTGGAGGTTGCAGTGAGCTGAGACGGTGCTGCTACACTCCACCTTGGACTAGAGAGTGAGACTCCATCTCAAAATCAAAACAAAACAAAAAAGAAATTGATATTTATCAAAAATTACACTACAATGTAAAGTTACCATAAGAGAACCGTGAAGGAGTGCCAGGGGGTTCTGGGAGAGTATAGGACAGCAGACTGAGCCTGGCGGTCGGGGATGGCTGTCTTACCAAAGTGGCAGTGGAGCTGACGTCTGAAGAATTAGTAGGAGTTACTTAGAGGCAAAGAGGCAGGGTGTTTGGATCAGCCTTCTGGGCAGAGGCCCTGCCACAGAGGGAACATGACAAGTGGCATAGAACTGCTTTAAGAAATCCTGTTGCCTGTGGGATGAATGAGTGCATGGGATATAATTTGCTTGTTCTTGTTGTTACTAAAATAGAGCAGGATGGAGTGAGACATGGAACAGGCATGTTTTATATCCTGACAGTGAGTGGATCCTGATTAGCATGTATCAAAGAGAGGGAGGCAGTCAGACAGGACAGCTGGCCCGTCAGAGGTGTGGGGGAGTGAGAATGGAAGAGAAAGGAAAAGTTCCAGAGAAAACATATTCTGTCTTAAAGATTGGATAAATATGTTGGCTTCATGGGGAGTTTAAGGCCAGCCTCATACCCATCCTGTGAGTAGGATCATTTTCAGCTTTGCTTGACATGAAACCAGGATATCCACAGAAGAGCATTAGGTACCAGAAAATTCCCAGTAACTGGTCCTTTTAATGGAAATTCACTATAGGGATCATAATAGCCACTTGGTACATCTGCACAGCAAAATAAAATTAGGCAACACTACTACTAAGAAGGGTGGCATTGAAAGAATTCTAGGGAACACAGAGCTTCCTGCCTTCTAGGAGCCACTTTTAGACCTCCTATCCAAGATCAATGGGGACACCACGAAGTTCTCAAGGCAGGAAACTGGTATGCTATTCTTGATGCTTTTCCTAGTCCCGTCACCTCTGCCAGCACCCAAGTATCATCTTTCTTACTTGACAAATATTTCTAATTCTGTGTCCTCCTCACAACTCCCCTGATAGTGACCAAGCTCAGGCCCTAGTTCACCATCCTCCCTGGACCAGGACTATTCTCCCTGTCTGTAATCTGGGTCCCCTCCAAAGCCCCCTTCACCAGAGCTACAGGAGAAATCACCCTGGAACCAAATTTGAATATTGTGTCTCTGTGTCTTAAAATCCTCCCATGGCTTCCCCTTATCTGCAGGAGAAAGTTCATACTCATGACATTACACAAGGCATTCATGAACTATCTTACATTTTTTCTCTTGCTTCCGTCTTCATCTTTTAGAAGGTCTTCCAGTCATGACAAACATCTTTGAGGGGATCGTCATGCTGTCACGTGCCTCTGCCTTTACTCAGGATGCCTTTTCATGGCATTAAACTCTCTTTACTTGGCCAAGTCTTACTTTTCCTCCAAGTCAGGATTTCAATCTTATACTGCATTTGTTGGTTTGTTTATTGACTTTCTTCCCTGCTATAATGTGAGCTCCGTAAGAGTTTGCTGTTATATGCAATTGTGTTCCAGAAACTAGAAAAGTATCAGGTACATCATATTGATGAGTCTCAATTCATTGTTGACTAACTTGTTTAATGAAAGGTAGTCTCAGAAAAAAAAAAAAAAAATGGCCAAGTGCAGTGGCTCACACCTGCAATCCAGCACTTTGGGAGGCTGAGGTGGGTGGATCACAAGGTCAGGAGTTCAAGAACAGCCTGGCCAACATAGTGAAACCCCATCTCCACTAAAAATTAGCTGGGCGTGGTGGCATGCACGTGTAGTCCCAGCTACTCAGGAGGCTGAGGTGGGAGAATCGCTAGAACCCAGGAGGCGGCGGTTACAGTGAGCTGAGACCACGCCATTGCACTCCAGCCTAGGTGACAGAGTGAGACTCCATAAAAACCAAGACAGTCTTACCCCCTCAATTCAGCACAGGTGTTTCCTAGTCTGAGAAACTTCCAGGGTGTCTCCAATATTAAAGCCCACTTTTTGCCCTGACTTCCCTTATATCCCTCTGCCATAGTGTCATTGCCCTAACTTGCAACTTTAATTTACGTGTCTTCTCTAAAGGCTGCTCAAGAACAGGGGCTGATTTCTCATCTCCAGACCCATAGCATCTGGCACAGTGCCTTACACAGCAGATACTGAATAAATATTGAATAAATGAATTAATTTTAAGAAAGCTAAAATAATAAAGAATTGTAGAATAAAAATAATTTTTAAATCCACAGGCCTTGTAGTAGGACAGACTCGAGTTTAAGTCCTAACTGTCCGTTTGCTAACCAAGTGATATTAGAAAGGTGACATCTCTGAATCTCAGTTTTCTAACCTATAACACAAGGATATCAAAATCTACCTTGCTTATTATAATAAATGAAACTAGGACAGTGCCTGGAAGATAGTCCGTGGCTATCAACATTGATTTCATTCCCTAAGTTTTAAGTTCAAAACAACAGTTAAACAGAAAGTAACATCAGAGCAGAAAAAAAATCATAAAATGTTAGAGCCAGGAGGGTCCTAAAGATTGGGACTTAAGTTTATTATCAAACCCTTCCTAGGGATGGGATTCATTGCTGTTTTGCTTGAAATAGAACAAGAATGTCTCAAAATGAGGAATAAATGCAAGGACATGGCCAATAATGAGGTATTATAATGGAGTTTCAGTATAATAATAATCATTCCTTGGTGAATGACTGTTGGTGAAACTGTGAAGCAAGCCAATTCCTTGTTATTATCCAAATGGAGAAATTGAAGCCCAGGAGTGGATCAGTGACCTGCCCAAGGCATACAGCATTTGGTGAAAGCTGATGCTCAGAAATAGCTCTCTTGATTCACAGGACATTGCTCATTCCCTTAATCCATGTTAAATGCTTCAGATTCAGGCCTAATCAGGGGGTAAAGACACAAGGGCAGGGGAATGGGCTTCTTTTAAAAGTGGGGGACCCCCATTTCCTGTCCCTTTGCCAAACCCTTCAGTGGGCCTTTTAAGTTCTGAGCCCAGAGTTTGATGCTTTTCCCAGGAAAAGACTGAACCCCAATTCTCAGCCACAGAATGGCCCAGATTTCAGCTGAGTTTTGCAGTCACTTTCTAGGGCTCATCTTTGCTGAGCTGTTCTTTGACCCCTGAAGCAGACTTGGGCCACCAGACTCTTTGAGGTTTTCTAGTTAAGTTAATGCAGATGCACTTGGGATAGATTCTTCATATTGTTCATTCCACTTCAAGTCTAGCCTGAGTTTACTCCCCTGCACTCTGTCAGATTCTCACTAGTCCCAGAAGGGTTGGACTATAAGCAGGAACAGGTCAGAAAATGAGAAGAAGGAACATTATCTGGAAGATGGTGGTAAACTCAATTATCTCTATCCACAGACCTAGAGCAGAGATTCTTAACATTTTGGAAGATGCTGATTTTTTTTTGAAAATTGTAGAACATTATGAATAGTCTCCCCAGAAAATTTACATAGTTTGCCTGTAATATCAGAGGGTTCAGGAACCCCTTAATGGCCCTTCTGATATACAGGCTTACAGAACATAAGAGCTGAAATGTTTCAAAACATCAGCAAGCCAGTCCCTCCTCCAGCTTTGCAGATTGGTAAACTGATACCTAGAGGAGACTTGCCCCAAGCAAGTGCAGCCACTTGGAAGCAGAGCTGAGGCCTGAAGCCAGGCCCACCAGAACTCTCCTCTGCCACTCCAAGATCCTGCTGTGCAAATATTTACTTTGGTCTTCAGTCTCGTTTTTAACTGTGCATCCAGCTGAAGCTTCTAAAAATATATGTGAGACAAGCAGGAGCCGAGTATCTCTCAGAAAAGAAAAGCCCCCTCTTAGGTTGAGCTGCATCAGAGTCCCAGGCACTGCTGAGCTGGGGCCCAGCCGGGCAGGCACGACCAATTCCAAGAGCCAATTTTCAGAGCCATGGCCAACTGTCAGTGGGGAAGGAGGGGCACTGTGGGGAAATTGCTGGTGCCTGGGTTGGAAGAGCAGGGTAATGAGGAAGCCATGAGGCAAGCCGTAATGTGGGATTTGGAGAAAGACATTATTTCCCTCTTGAGTGAGAGGTGGGTCTGAGTTAGACAGACGAGCTATAAATACCAGGAGTCCAGGCAAGTGGAGAAGGGAGAGGCATCTCAGGTACTGAGGTGTGCTAGAAACGGAGGGAGGACACTCTTTCCTGACAAAGTAATGAAGAGGGTGGTTACATAACCGTCTTACCAGATTCATGCAGCCTGGGAGTGGGATCCCTCTCCCCTTCCACCTCCAAGGATCTATTCAGGGATTACTTTTTCCAAAGGGAAGAAAACACCCTTCCCAGTCAAGAGCCTGCCACCTCTCTCATGTCACTTGCTGCGTCTTCACCAGCTACTGTACAACCACTAGACCAGCGGTTCTCACCCAGAGGTACGTTTGCCCCAGGGAATGTTTGGCAGTGTTTGAAGACATACTTGGTTGTCCACAGTGAGGTGGGTGCTGCTGACATCTAGTGGGAGAAACCAGGGATGTTGCTAAACACCCCACAGTGCACACGCCTGCCCCCACAATACAGAGTCATTTCGCCAAACATGTCAGTAGTACCTGCACTGTAAACGTATTGAGAGCATGGCCATCCCTGTTTTGTTTACTCTGCATAGCCAGTGTGAATGCTCTATATGCCTATTACATGGCCCAGCACAGAGGAGCTGTTTGATAACTTGTTTGTTGAATCAATGAGTAATACATAATAAATGAAGCCAGTGCAGTGGCTCATGCCTGTAGTCCCAGCACTTTGGGAGGCCGAGGCAGACGGATCACAAGGTCAGGAGTTTGAGACCAGCCTGGCCAGCACGGTGAAACCTCATCTCTACTAAAAACACAAAAATTATCTGGACTTGGTGCTGCACACCTGTAGTCCCAGCTACCTGGGAGGCTGAGGCAGGAGAATCACTTGAACTCAGGAAGTGGAGGTTGCAGTGAGCCAAGATCACACCACTGCACTCCAGCCTGGGCAGCAGAATGAGACTCCGTCTCAAAAATAAATAAATAAACAGTGAGTGAATGAATGAATAACAACAACCTGCCTAATGTGGTCTAAAGTGAAAATACCCACCGAGGTTATCCCATCCAGAATCAGGCACATTATACCTGAGGTTAGATCTCCATCTGTTCTAGCCTCTTCAAAAGACCCCATTAGGGTTGTGGGCAGCACTGTTACACCTGATAAAGCTGCCCCTCATCTGCTTGGTCAGAAAGGATGTCCCCAGCTCCAGGGAAACACTTTTCCCGGGGTAGAGCAGAAAGTGAGCATTAGAACCAGAGGTCATCTAGTTCAACTTCCAGCCAATTTTACAGGAGAGGAAACCTAGGCACACAGCATAGAAGAAACCTACAAGGTGTTACACCGAACATCCAGAAAACACAGAATTTTACAAATACTTTCTTCATCTCTCCCCACCTCTGTCTCTCTGTCCTTTTCTTTCTCTGTCTCTCATCTTGATTTGTCTTTGTTTTGTTTTGTTTTGCTTTCTCTCCCTACCTTTGTTCATAGGCCTAACATGCTGAATAGCTCTGGAAACAAATGTGAGCGTGACACACTGTTGTCCTTGAAGAGCTCATACTTTGTTGGAGATGACAGTTTCATAAGTAGTAATGATAATGAAAAAGCTACTGCATACCAGCATTGTACTGGGTACCTTGGATATACAAATTATAATCAATACAATAATCCTGAGATAGGAAGCATTATCTATTTTAGAGATGAGGAAACTAAGGCTCAGAGACAGTAAGTAGCCTGCCTAGGTTCACAGCTAAACACATCGGGGCCAGGATTAAAACCCATACTTTTTGGACTCTAAACCTGGCCATCTCAATACATGCACAACAAAACACAGTGTCAGGAGATAAGGCTTAGACTAGTTATGGAAGGCCAGGAGGGCCAGATCTAAGAGTTTAGAGCTTACCTTGGAGGTGACAGGGAACCTGATCAGGTTGTAGATCAGGAAGTGACAAGGTTAGCAATTGTGAGAACATCATTCTCAGCAATAATGGGGAGAAACTGGAAGCAAGAAGACCAATTAGGAAGCTGAAGCAGTAGTTCAGATAAGAGACAAAGATGTGAACAATGGAACAGTAGTGGAGGAAGAGGAGGAGAAGGTTTACGATGTTTAAGAGGTAAAGTAGGCAACGTTTGCCTTGACAGGCAGCAAATAATGCCAGTAAAAAGCACTCTCAAATTAGACATATCTGGGTCTGAATCCTAGTAAATCCACTTGAGCTTGTGTAGGTCAGGTGGGGTGGCATTGGTGGAGCACCCAGCAAGGTGCCTTACACAGAGCCAGAATTCCACCCCGATACCCAGCACCTTCGTCCTGGGTATGCCAGGACGTTTCATACGCCAGCTCTTAGCTAAGCAGGTGAGCTCTCAGGCGGTGTGGAACAGGCTGAATAGTGACTCCCGCAAAGACATTCAGTTCTTGATACCTAGAACTAGCAATAATGTGATAACTTGTTTGTTGAATCAATGAGTAATAAATAATAAATGAAGCCAAGTGCAGTGGCTCACGCCTGTAATCCCAGCGCTTTGGGGAGACTATGCAGATAGATCACAAGGTCAGGAGTTTAAGACCAGCCTGGCCAGCATGGTGAAACCCCACCTCTACTAAAAACACAAAAATTAGCTGGGCATGGTGGTGCACACCTGTAGTCCCAGTTACTTGAAGAGGCTTAACCATCACATTTACAAAGACCTACAAAACAACGTCTTTGTAAATGTGATGGATAAGCCTCTTCAGATGGGAAGTTGAGACTATCCTGGGTTACCTGGGTAGGCCCTAAATACAATCACATGTATCTCTAGAAGAGAGAGGTAGAGGGAGCTTTGACATGCACTGAAGAGTGAGGAGGCAATGTGACCATGGGGGCAGAGATTGGAATGATGTCACAAAGCAAGGAATGCCAGCAGCCACCGGAAATCAGCTATTCTCTGTCTTCTCCCCTGGAGCCCGTGGAGGGAATGCAGCCCTGTGAACACCTGGATTTTGGCCCCAGTGAAACTGGTTTCTGACTTCAGGCCTCCAGAACTGAAAGAATACATTTCTGTTGTTTTAAGCCACGAAATTTGTGGTGATTTGTTATGGTGGCAATGGGAACCTAATTTTCAGCCTTATAGGAACCCCAAACTTTAATTCATTCTGTGATGAACTGGACACGCTTCCACAATTTATATGTAAGCGTTCATCTCCAGCCTCCTCCCTGAAGCAAGCCTCTCAGAAAATACCTACTCAGTGGAATTGCATTTCACCCATGAGAAAGGAGGCCTCCCTTCCTGTCCCTGCCTGTGTCTCTCCACCTCTGTCCTTCTCAGTCCCTCTCACTGCTCCGGTCTCTATTTCAGTCTCATGCATCTCATTTACAGCCTGTCCTCTGCTGCTTGTGCTTCTCTGCAGTTTTTCCTTTTGTCTCTTTCTGTCTTATCTTTTGCCTTTCTCTCCCCTCTCCCTCCCTTCTCCCATTGCCTACATTTGTACCTCTCTCACACGCATTCAGTTTGATTCTTTCCTTTTCTGTCATTTGCTCCCTGTTTTTCTCTCTGCCCCTCACCCCATTTCTCCTCAGTTTTCAAGCCTGAGCCTCTCTCCGCCTCTCTGATTATCCTTTTCTCCTTATCTTCTTGCTTCATCCTGACTAGTTTCTCTGTATCCTTTTGTCGGTTTGCATCTCTTTTTGGTCTCTTCCTCTCTCTTGCTGTTTCTCCTTGACTCTCTAATCAATCAATCTCTCTCTCTCTCTCTCTCTCTCTCTCTCTCTCTCTCTCTGTGCCTCTGGACTTGCCTGCAATGGGAAGGGACTCTGCAATTACATCTGCAGCCTCCACACTGCACTTCAGAGAAGGATTCATCTGTTTAGTCATACGCTTGTCCAACTCTGTGGGAGCACTGGTGAGGGAGGCAGAGACAAAAGATATTTCATGGTCACATTTTTCTTCTGGCTTTACCTAGAGGCTCCTAGGCAGGTGCCTCTTAATATTCTAGCAGTGCTGTCAGCCTTACCAAAGAGAAATCACTTTTCCTTGGCCTATCCCTCTGCACAATTAATCTTCCCCCTTTAATGGTGATCATCTGTTGCTGGCAGGGGCAGGAGTATGAGCAGAAAATGAATTTTAGGTGGGAGTTTCCAAACAGGGAGCAGGTAAGAGTTCAATTTTCTTATTTGGAAGCAGGATGATGGCAAGAAAGGACCTTCATAAGGGCAGATGTGTCTGTTTTCTCTGTTGTATCCTAGCTCCTAGAACAGTGTCTGGGACATAGAAGCCACTTAATGTGAATATATAAATGAACAAATGAGTGAATAAATGAATGGGTTTCAATCCTTCTTGCACCAATACTTGATGTGACTCATCAGACAAGTGACTTCCGATTCTTCATCTGCAAAATGGGGATGGTAACCAGAGCTGCCATGACCCACAATGGTGGGGAAAGGGGAAGTGGGAACTTGTGTCTCAGGAGTGGGGCAGAGCTCAGCACCCTTCAGTGCAGTCCGGCCAGCTGAGCATGCTGTGGGTTCTAGAAGAGCTGCAGGGAGTGAGAAGAATGGAGAAGGCTTCAGAGGTGAGTCCACAAGCAAAGGGGCAGGACAGGGAAGGGAGGCCACGGGCCAGGAGGGAGGATGTGTGTGAGACTTGTCCCCGCCGAAGCTGCTCTGGCAGGTGGAGAGGACCTGGACCTGTAGACAGAAAGCAGCCACTGCCACAAAAGAGGTGTTCCTGACCCCACCAGGGAGGACTCGTCCCTGAGGTTGATTATTGTGCCCAGTTTGGGATTGGGCTGGATTTAGCAAGAGCCTACTTGGGAAATGACTGGTCAGGGCTGTGTTTCAGATGAGGAGGATTAACTACCCTTTGGTGCTGGCCAGTGCCTTCGCCTTCCACAAGCCCATCCCCACCCCACCCTCTCAAGGAGGCCTCTCTGAGCACTCTACTAAGTGCTGTGATCCTTTCCTTGCCCTCAGCACTCCCCTTACCCTACTCTTTATCTTTACTCCACAGCACTTACCACGTTCCACCATCCTATAGAATTCACATGGGTATCATTAGGTCTACTGCTTGTTTCCCGTCGCTGGAATTTAAACTCCATAAAGATAGAGGTCTTTGTCAGTTTTGTTCACTGTGTATCCCAAGTACCTAAAATAACTTGGCACATAGTCGGTTCTCCATAAATATTTGTTGAATGAAAGAATAAGGATGGGATTTCTCATAAGCTTATTGGACGGAGGGCTTTGCTTGAATATACCACGTTAACAGAAAAAGGACTTGAGAGACTACGTTTACCCACAGAGAAGTTAGGCCCAGTGAAGGGAAATGGCCGAGGTCACGTGGCTAGTTAATGATTAAAACCATGTTGGTCTCCTGGTTCCCACTTGTGTGTGCGCTCAAGGCCCCAGATCTGAGGCCCTGAGACAGGAGAACAGGATGCTTCAGTTACTGCCGTTCTCCTAGGGCCCTTGGACACTCTGAGAGCAGGGGGCAAGAGGGGGAAACCTGAGCAGAACGGAACACGCCGCACAGTCAGCAAGAATTTGTGACATGAATAATTCCAAAGAGCTGAAAATTCAGAAACAGTTCCCATTTTCTAATATTTTCCCATTTCTGACTCAGGACCTGGATACTTAACATCTCACAGCTCAAACCCAACATGCCTTGAACTGACTCCTGATCTCTCCCCTGCTGCTGTTCCTGCCCCATTCTTTTATATGCCAGATCAGGGCACCCCATCCACCTAGTTGCTAAAGCCAAAGATAAAGGAGCCATCCTTCACTCCTTCCTCTCCTTTGGGCCCCACATCCAACCTGGCAGCAAGTCCTGTTGGCTCTTTCCACAAATACATCTTCCCATCTCTACTGCCTCTGTACAGTCGGGGCCTCCCTTGACTTCCCGGCACCATGGCAGTCGTCCCTGGCTGCTCTGCCTGCCTCTACTCTTGCCTTCTCTTTTTGTGCAGCAGTGACCTTTTAGAAATAAAAATGAGACCGTGTCATTTTCCTGCTTCAAACTCTTCAGTAGCTTCCCATTCACCAAGAAAGTCCAGACTCCTTAAGGTAGCCCAGAGGTCTTAGTGATCCAGCCCTTGCCTATCGCCCTCTGCCAGGCTTCTTCCACTTTCTGCCTCTCACCCAAGGACCCTTCCCAGACAATTTCCCTCTTCATAGGTACCACTGTAGTCACTGCTCACTATCAGTTCACAGCCCCTCCTCAGGGAGGCCTTCCTATGCTTGTATTACCCACAGGTACAGACTCTGCATATTCTTCAGAGTACTATTTTAATTGGAATTATGTGTGTGTGGTTTTCTTTGTTTTGTTTTTACTACCTCGCTATCTGTCTCTAATTCTAGACTTAAGAATCATTGTCTTGGTTTCATCTTCTTTTGTTTTTAGCCATAGTATACCCTGAAACTTCCAAAAAACCTGAATACAGTAAACATAGTAGATGATCAGTAAATATACGTTGAGTAAATGTGTAACAGATACAACCCATATATGTCCACTGGCTTTTATTGCCTACAGAATAGAAGTTTAAGTTTCTAAACTTGGCATTCAAAGCCTTCACTCACTTGTCTCTAGCCTAGTATTTCAGTCTCACTTTCCACTCTACACGTTTAGCTACATGGGCCATCGGACCCTTCAGTGGGGAACCAGCCCTGCATCACCCGTGGGTACCCTGAGTTCACTGGGACAAAGGAATGAGAAAAAGACAGATTAAGAGAGAAAGTGAGACCAGGGGGCCATCACTTTATTACTTTGGAGGAGACAGTGAAGGCCCTGAGCTCTGATCATCCACACTATTTATTGGTTATAATCAATCACTTTGATCTATAGGGTAGGGGTGGTGTGATGGTGGAGTGAATCAGTGAGCCGGAACTGGTGTGTCATCCTGAGGATTGATAACAGTGGTGGTTTGGGAGTTTCACAAAACAAGAACATGTGGTTATCTTTAGCCTATTATCTATGTGCAGTTGGTGGAACCTGGGCCTTACACGGAGCCTACAGGTCTGGCTATGTCATTGTGCTACGAAGGGGTTTTACATCCTTGAGCACAGTGTTTATAGTAACAGAGCCTAGGTCACCCTGCACCAGAACATGAGGCATGGAGAGGCCTTGCTCCTCAGAGGCCTCCTGCGGCCTTCTGCAGTTTGTTGTTCCTTGCTTATGTGTTACTCATAACCCATTTGTGTAGCCACTCTTAAGTCCTTTCTCCTTTGCTGCTTTTCCCGACACCCTTTTCTGTGTTATTTCAGGTCATGTGCCTGGCCACATTCTGTTTCTCTGCTGATACTTATCTTTCTCGTCCTCCCACTTTAAGACCTGTCTTTGTCCTTCAAATCTTTGTTATATGCCCACCTCCATGAAGCCTTTCACAATTGCTCCATTTGGAGTTCAGTCTCCTTCCACACATCCACAGAATTTTGTGTTTGAATTACAAAAGTGTATGATCACACTCAAGAAAGGAAACAACATATGCATCCTATTAGAAGACACTGAGGTTCGTCTGCCACCTTTGTTACATTCGAGCCCTGAGACTCTGAATTACTTATGTAAAGTCTCTGGTTTTCAGTTTCCTCTTCTGTGAAATATATGTAGAATTGTACTTTGACTTTGCAGGGCGTCGGTGAGGATTGGTGATAGTAACCACACTGCATGGGTCGCTGAGTAAACTCTAAAAATATAGTAGCTGCTTTTGTGACGATGACAGTGCAACAGCCTCCTAGATAATGTAGTTAACTGGGACATGTCAGTTTCCTTCTCTAGAATATAAAGTGTATTTACCTAATTCTTCTTTAACCCCAATCCCTGTCCTCTTCATAGTAGTGTATACATGGAAGGAACCCAACAAATCTTTGAATGGATGCATGAAGGAATGAGTGAATGAATGAGAATGAACAGTAAATGTTCAAACCCTCATTACCTATAGAAAGACCCCATTAAATAGGAGGCTGGGGCTACTGACACTCACCCTTTATTTCAAAACAGCTCTGTATGGAAGTCATGGAATCAGTCCAAGTTTTGGACAATCCCATCTGAATTCTCCTGGTCTGCTGCTTTGAGGGTCTTGATTCCGTCTTCCCCGTGTGGCTGGCTATACCCTGCTATTTCTGAGAAACAGATCAATGACCTACATAGGAATCTGAAAATGATGAGATTTTTAACTTACAAACCATTTTGAGATTTTTGTTCATAATGAATAGCTGAGAGTTTTCACCCCAAATCTTTTATCTCTTAATTCTGCAATACAATGAAAAGCATTCCAGCCAAGAGAATTATTGCCTCTTCTTGCCTGGATTTTAAATCTTTGTTCAAAGGCAGCTTGTTTTAATTGAAAATGTTCAATCAATCCCTCCTCTCCTCCTGCCCATGTCCTGTTTCTTGACTCAAACAGGGCCATTGCAGTAAATAATCTGGAGTAAGGCTTTCAGGGTTAGGGAATATGTAATAGGGTTGGAGGGGGAAGGGAAAGAGAGTTGTCCCAGACAATGCTCATCTTTAAAACACTAGCTTTTAAACAGATCCTGTCCAAAATGATCAACACCTCACAGTGGCATGTTTCATTGGAACAGCCCGTCTCCTTTCCCTCGTAGAGTTCGAGGATTGATTTACAAGGCTACCTCCTATGGTTGCTTTAAGTCTGCCCCTCAGTATGGGTTGGTGAGAAAGGGATCAGGCTTCTCTCTTCCTCATTCATTCATTCATTTATTCAGTCAACCCTGTGTTATCCATCAACTAGGTGTAGTCACACACTTCATCCCAACAATGCTGTGAGCAGGAAACTGCAAATCAGGGAAATGAAATGGCTCATTTTTGGGACTCATGAAAGTGTGGGGCAAGGGCACAAATCACAGTTCTGCGATGAGAGGAGAAGAATATCCTGGGGGGCTCTAATAAAGAAATATCACCTCATTAGAGAAGTGAGGGGTGTAAACTAGCCAAGGAAAAGGCAGGGGTAGGGAGGTACTCAGCAGAGAAACAGCACATGTGAAGCCCTGAGATGCACAGAGAAGATATTCTGTTTTTGAATAGATGACTATTGTACTAATTCACATTAAGGTGTTAATGGTCAATATGGAATTGGCCCTTCCCCCAAAATCTGTACTTTACCAGCCACAAGTCTTTACCAGAAAGATTATTGGTGGAATTTAAAGGTGCAGTGGGGACACTATTTAGGGTCACAGGGTTTTACCATTGTGCCTGAGGTTACTAAAGTGGATGACTGAGCCCTAAGGGTCAAGGAGGCCCTGGTCTATATATAACAAAGGTCTCTTGCCCTTGGGGTTTTTGCTTATCTGGCTCCATCCTGATCAATCTGAGGCCAGACCCGGACAGCCCAGTGATTTCCCAAGGGCTGTGGTATACTCTAAAAGCTATGAGCACAGACTTTGGGGTAAGACTCCCTAACTCATATCCTGGCTCCTCCTCTTCCCAGTTTGTGACCTTAGGCAAATTACTTCACTTCTGTGCACCTCAGTTTTCTTATCTATAAAATGAGGATAATAATAGTAATTACTACTTAAGGTTTTTCAAGGATCAAAATAGAGAATGCATACAAAAAGCTTAGGACAATGAGTGATGTAACTGTTTTCATTACTGTTACTATTTTTATTAGTAGTCCTCTTTTCACTCTGTCTTAATCTCTTTTCAAAGTTGCTCCTTAACTCACACACCTGCAGATATGAAGCTGGGGCGGAATGTGGCAAGAACGTTTTTGGATTATTATCGGCTGAACTCCATGGTTGAAAAGGTGGCGATTCCCATGCCGAGACTGCGGTAAGTGGCAGAGTAGAGAGGTTTGGGCTTGAGTTCTGCTCTACAGACTGTGTTCAGGGGCACCTTCCCTTCACCTCTTGCTGACACTCAGTATCCCATCCGTGCAGCAGGAAAGATAATCCTGGCTCTGCCACAGAGATTTTATGGGGCAGAAGAGCATATTTCCAGAGCATAAAGAAAGTATCATTAAGTGGTCAGACAGTGAGGGCATAGTCACATTCCTGGTTCCAACTTGGGAAGATGGGGCTTGCTGGGGAGCTGGGTTCAGTCATTATTCTAAATTAGTTTGGGTGTTTCTATATGCTACCTCTCCTGATACCTCACCCTCTGAGGTTCCTATATGAACTTCTCCGATCCTTCAGTGTCCTCACCAAAAAGTATGGACAGCAGTCCTCACATATAAGATGATTATGATATATGTATTAAAGCACCCAGCACAGTGCTGTTGGCACATGATAGTCTCCTTCCCTCAAGATGTAAAGATTTGGGCTGGAGAGGACACACCCATGAGAAGTTCCACCTTGGGTCCTCTTCTGCAGCCAACTTGCAGGGTCACTGAGGAGAGAAGTTCAGGAGGTGAGCCTCCATCCTGTCTGAGGACTTGGCCAGAGCCTGAAGCACTGGGCACTTTGATGACCACTGGCTGTGAGCCTAGCTAGCATTAGGACCATGACATCCCATGGCATCTGAAATGTGCTGGCCCTGCACTACCTCTTAGACTCATCTCCCACTCCCTTAGCAGGCCATCCTACTTGAAGGACATGGCAATGTCCAATTCCCAGCTCCTGCCAGACCATTCTTTCCACTGACCTTTGCCATGACCTTGCTCGTGTATGTGTGTGCCTCAGGGCCTTTGCACTGATGCACCATCCTCCCTACCCTGTTATTAATAAAAACAATTATACATCCCCATTATTTATTGTACAGAGTACTTTGTGTACATTGTACTATTTATTCTTCATAGACATTATATTTCCCATCTTACAAATGAGGAAAAGGAGGCTGAGAAAGATGATGACAAGGTCTGAGATGACAGAAGTCAAAGAGTTTTTAGGAGAGCCTGGGATCAAACCCTGGCTCTCCTCTCTTCCCTCTTCCGGAGAGAGAGGAAGCTGAAAGAGGGAGACAGCTAGGTGCAGCTGGGAGGGTCCCTACCCTCCCCCACAAACCCCAGAGGGCTGAAGCTCTGACTCGTGGGTTGCGCAGCCAGTGCCACAGTATGAGATGAACACTGAATGATCCAGCCCAGTGGAGGAAGGGCACAACTCTAACCAAGAGGAGTGGGACTGGGCTACATGTTTTAACAAAAAACACAGGAAGCCTACATAGCAACGGGATGGCATTCTTGACAACCAAGCAGCGCCTACAGGTCAGCAGAAGAGGCGGGCCTAATCTCCCAATAAAAAACAAAAAAGACGCAGGAAGCTTCCTAGTAACCTGAAGGAGTCCCTAGAAACCCAGAAGCGCCTCCACAGGCAGATAAGTGACCTCATCAAGCAGCTCCCCGACAGGTAAATCCACAAAGACGGGAAAAAAACAGTGCAAAAAAGATGAAACCATCAAAGACCAGAACACCTCTTCTCCTTCAAGGGATCACAACTCCTCAACAACAGGATCACAACTTGAGCAAGGAGTACGATGAATTGATAGAAACAGGCTTCAGAAGGTGGATAATAACAAACTTTTCTGAGCTAAAGGAATGCATTCTAACTCAATGCAAAGAAACCAAAAACCTTGAAAAAAGGTTAGACGAAATTGCTAACTAGAATAACCAGTTTAGAGAAGAACATAAATGACTTGATGGAGTTGAAAAACATAGCACGAGAACTACGTGAAACAAACACAAGCTTTCATAGCCGAATTGAACAAGCAGAAGAAAGTATATCAGAGATTGAAGGTCAACTCAATGAAATAAAATGAGAAGGCAAGACAAGAGAAAAAAAGAATGAAAAGAAATGAACAAAGCCTCCAAGAAATATGGGATTATGTGAAAAGACGTAATCTACGCTTGATCGTAGAATATGAATATGATGGGTAGTGTACCTGAATATGATGGGGAGAATGAATCCAAGCTGGAAAACACACTCCAGGATATTATCCTGGAGAACTTCCCAAGCCTAGAAGGCAGTCCAAATTTCAAATTCACCTGGAGAACTTCCCATGCCTAGAAGGCAGTCCAAATTTCAAATTCAAGAAATACAGAGAACTCCACAAAAATATTGTTCAAGAAGAACAACCCCAAGGCACATAATCATCAGATTCACCAGTGTTGAAATGAAGGAAAAAATGCTAAGGGCAGCCAGAGAGAAAGGTCAGGTCACCCACAGAGGGAAGCCAATCAGACTCACAGCAGATCTCTTGGCAGAAACCCTACAAGCCAGAAGAGAGTGGGGGCCAATATTCAACATCCTTAAAGAAAAGAACTTTCAACCCAGAATCTCATATCCAAACAAACTAAGCTTCATAAGTGAAGGAGAAATAAAATCCTTTATGGACAAGCAATTATTGAGAGATTTTTTCACCACCAGACCTGCCCTACAAGAGCTCCTGAAACACTAAGCACGGAGAGGAACAAGTACCAATCACGGCAAAAGCAAACCAGTTGGCAAAGACCAAAAATGCAATGAAGAAAATGAGTCAACTAATGGGAAAGAAAACCAGCCAGTAATAAAATGGCAGGATCAAATCCACACATAACAATATTAACATTGAATGTAAATGGCCTAAACGCCCCAATCAAAAGACACAGACTGGCAAACTGGATAAAAAGTCAGAACCCATCGGTGTGCTGTATTCAGGAAACCCATCTCACATACAAAGACACAAACAGACTCAAAATAAAGGGATGGAAAAAGATTTACCAAGCAAATGGAGAACAAAAAAAAAGCAGGGGTTGCAATCCTAGTCTCTGATAAAATGGACTTCAAACCAACAAAGATCAAAAGAGACAAAGAAGAACACTATATAATGGTAAAAGGATCAATCCAACAGGTAGAGCTAACTATCCTAAATATATACACCCACAACACAGGAGCACCCAGATGCATAAAGCAAGTTCTTAACGACCTAAAACAAGATTTAGATTCCCACACAATAATAGTGGGAGACTTCAACACTCCACTGTCAATATCAGACAGATCAATGAGACAGAAAATTAACAAGGATATCCAGGACTTGAATGCAGAGCTGGACCAAGCGGACCTAATAGGCATATACAGACTCTCCACCCCAAATCCATAGAATATACGTTATTCTCAGCACTGCATTGCACTTACTCTAAAATTGACCATATCATTGGAAGCAAATCACTCCTCAGCAAATGCAAAAGAACAGAAACCATAACAAACAGTCTATCAGACCACAGTGCAATCAGACTAGAACTCAGGATCAAGAAACACACTCAAACCTGCACAACCACTTGGAAACTGAACAACTTGCTTCTGAGTGTCAAATGGATAAACAATGAAATGAAGGCAGAAATAAAGATGTTCTTCAAAACTAACCAGAATGAAGACACAATTTACCAGAATCTCTGGGACACCTTTAAAGCAATGTTGAGAGGGAAATTTATAGCAATAAATGCCTACCAGAGAAAAGAGGAAAGATCTAAAATCAATACCCTATCATAAAAATTGAAGTAGCTAGAGGAGCAAGATCAAAAAAACTCAAAACCTAGCAGAAGACAAGAAATAACTAAGATCAGAGCAGAACTGAAGGAGATAGAGACATAAAAAAAAAACCTTCAAAAAATCAATATATCCAGGAGCTGGTTTTTTGAAAAGATCAACAAAATAGACAGACTGCTAGCCAGATTAATAAAAAAGAAAAGGCAGAAGAATCAAATAGATGCAATAAAAAATGATAAAGGGGATATTACCACTGATCCCACAGAAATACAAACTACCATCAGAGATTACTACAAATAGCTCTACCCATATAAACCATTAAACCAGGAAGAAATGGATAAATTCCTAGACACTTGTACTCTACCAAGACTAAACCAGGAGGAAGTTGAAACCCTTAATAGACCAATAACAAGGGCTGAAGTAGAGACAGCAATCAATAGCCTACTAACCAAAAAAAGTCCAGGTCCAGACGAGTTCACAGCCAAATTCTACCAGACGTAAAAAGAGGTGCTGGTTACATTCCTTCTGAAACTGTATCAAAGAATACAAAAAGAGGGAATCCTCCCTAACTCATTTTGTGAGACTAACAGCTTCCTGATACCAAAACCAGGCAAAGACTCAACTAAAAAAGAAAACTTCAGGCCAATATCCATGATGAACACTGACACAAAAATCTTCAATAAAATACTGGCAAACAGATTGCAACAGCACATCAAGAAGCTTATCCATCATGACCAAGTAGGCTTCAAACCAGGAATGCAAGGCTGGTTCAACATATACAAATCCATACATGTAATCCATCACATAAATGGAACCAAAGACAAAAACCACATGATTATCTCAATAGATGCAGAGAAGGCCTTGGATAAAATTCAACAGCCCTTCATGCTAAAAACTCTCAATAAACTAGGTATCAAAGGAACGTATCTCAAAACAATAAAAGCTATTTATGACAAAGCTACAGCCAATATCATACTGAACAGGCAAAAGCTGGAAGAATTCTCTTTGAAATCAGGCACTAGACAAGGATGCTCTCTCTCACCACTCCTATTCAACATAGTATTGGAAGTTCTAGCCAGAGGAATCAGGCAAGAAAAAGAAATAAAGGGCATTCAATTAGGAAAAGAGGAAGTCAAACTGTCTCTATTTGCAGATGACATGATTGTAAATCTAGAAGACCCCATTGTCTCAGCCCAAAATCTTCTCAAACTGATAAGCAATTTGAGCAAAGTCTCAGGATACAAAATCAATGTGCAGAAATCACAAGCATTCCTATGTACCAATAACAGACAAACAGAGAGCCAAATCAAGAGCAAACTCCCATTCACAATTGCTACAAAGAGAATAAAATACCTAGGAATACAACTAACAAGGGATGTAAAGGAATCTATTCAAGGAGAACTACAAACCACTGCTCAACAAAATAAATGAGGACACAAACGGAGAAACATTCCATGCTCATGGTTAGGAAGCATCAATATCGTGAAAATGGCCATACTGCCCAAAGTAATCTATAGATTCAACGCTATCCCCATCAAGCTACCAAGGACCTTCTTCACAGAACTGGAAAAAACCACTTTAAACTTCATATGGAATCACAAAAGACCCCGCATAGCCAAGACAATCCTAAGCAAAAAGAACAAAGCCAGAGGCATCACACTGCCGGACTTCAAACTATACTACAAGCCTACAGTAATCAAAACAGCATGATACTGGTACCAAAACAGAGACATAGACCAATGGAACAGAACAGACACCCCAGAAGAAACACCACACATCTACAACCATCTGATCTTTGACAAACCCGGCAAAAACAAGCAATGGTGAAGGGATTCTGTGTTTAATAAATGGTGTTGGGAAAACTGGCTAGCAGTGTGCAGAAAACAGAAACTGGACCCCTACCTGTTACCTTACAGTAAAATTAATTCCAGATGGATCAAAGATTTAAACATAAAACCTAACACCATAAAAACACTAGAAGAAAACCTAGGCAAAACCATCCAGGACATAGACATAGGCAAGGACTTCATGACTAAAATACCAAAAGCAATGGCAATAAAAGCCAAGATAGACAAACAGGATCTAGTTAAACTCCAGAGCTTCTGTACAGCAAAGGAAACCATCATTAGAGCGAATCGGCAACCAACAAAATGGGAAAAATTTTTTACAACCTACCCATCTGACAAAGGGCTAATATCCAGAATCTACAAAGAACTAAAACAGATATACAAGAAAAAAACAAACTACCCCATTCAAAAGTGGGTGAAGGATATGAACAGACACTTTTCAAAAGAAGACATATATGAGGCCAACAAACATGAAAAAATGCTCATCATCACTGGTCATTAGAGAAATGCAAATCAAAACCACACTGAGATATCATCTCACACCAGTTAGAATGGCAATCATTAAAAAGTCTGGAGACAACAGATGTTGGAGAGGATGTGGAGAAATAGGAAAACTCTTACACAGTTGGTAGGAGTGTAAATTAGTTCAAACAGATCTAGAAATAGAAATTCCATTTGACCCAGCAATCCCATTACTGGCTATATACCCAAAGAACTATAAATTGTTGTACTATAAAGCCACATGCATGCTTATGTTCACTGCAGTCCTGTGTACATTAGCAAAGACCTGGAACCAACCCAAATGCCCATCAATGATAGACTGGACAAAGAAAATGTGGTATGTATACACCATGGAATACTACACAGCCATACAAAACGATGAGTTCGTGTCCTTTGTAGGGACTTGGATGAATCTGGAAACCATCATTCTCAGCAAACTGACACAAGAACAGAAAGCCAAACACCATGTTCTCACTCATAGGTGAGTGTTGAACAACGAGGACACGTGGACTCAGGGAGAGGAGCATTACACACTGGGGACAGTTGGGGGGAGTAGGGGAGAGACAGCAGGGAGTGGGGAGGGTGGGGAGGGATAACATGGGAAGAAATGCCAGATATAGTATGCACCTAAAGTAAAATAAATTAATTTTTAAAAAAAGTTCTTAAACATTTAAGCCAGGCACAGTGGCTCACGCCTGTAATCCTGGAACTTTGAGAGGCTGATATGGGTGGATATGAGGTCAGGAATTCAAGACCAGTCTGATCAACATAGTGAAACTCTGTCTCTACTAAAAATACAAAAATTATTCAGGTGTGGTGGCACATGCCTGTAATCCCAGCTACTCAGGTGGCTGAGGCAGGAGAATCGCTTGAATCCAGGAGGCAGAGGTTGCAGTGAGCCAAGATCACACCATTGCACTCCAGCCTGGGCAACAGAGTGAGACTCTATCTCGATAATAAATAAATAAATACATAGAAAAATAAAGTTCTTAAACATTTAAAGCTTTATCAAACTCAAAATAATTCTTAGAATCTTACTTACAAGTTAATTTGGGGATTGCCTATTTCAGGTCCTCTGCCTAAATAAAATTATCTTGATCCTTAATCATTTATTTTTCTTGCATGTTACACTGTCATATACCAACAAAATGGTGCTGACACTCAGAGAGACCTCAGTTATCCTCTAGTCTCTCTTCACAATACAAATGAGAACATGGGGACTTACGGAGCAGAAGGAGTTGGTCAGAGTCACATGGTCAGAGCCAAGGCTGGAGCACAGGCCCTCACCCTGCAGTGCAGTGTGTTCAGTGTCCACCAGTGAAGAGTTCCTGGAGATGGGGAAGGATGGAACCATGACAAAGATCTAAAGGATACAGGGGAGATCTCAGGGCCCTGAGTTTAACTGTTTATGGTACTTCCTTGCCTTGAGCTGTGGAGCTCTCTTCAGAAAAGATCTAGAGAGCTCCTTCCTCAAGAATTCAGAGTTTTGAGGACTTGAGCTAAATGCACCCACCCTTAAATTAACAAAAAGGAGGGACCCAAGATGGCGGATTAGCAGCAGCTCAGGATTGTGGCTCCCAGTGAAAACGCAGAGAGCGAGTAGACGCCGCACTTTCAGACGAATTTTTGTTGCCCACAGACCAGGAGATTCCCGGTGGAGCAGCCACACGGGTCACCAGCGTGACTCTTTTGGCCGGCGCAGCTGTTTTGCCAGCGCCCCAGTGCAGCGCTACTTGGTGCGGAGTATACGGGACTGGGTGCCCTTTTAGTCGGGCTCGGCTGGTCTCATCCCCACAAGGAGAACAGCAATTGGAAGCGCTGAGGACTGAGAGTTTCACAGCAAACACAGCTGAACCCAGTAAGGCCTAGCTCTGTGGGGAAGGGGCATCCGCTGAAGGAAAACTAAGAAACAGAAAAAACTTCATCACCAACAAGCCGGACGTCCACTCAGAGACCCAATCTGAAAGTCGGCAATTACAAAGAGGACAGGTGGATAAATCCACAAAAATGGGAAGAAACCAGTGCAAAAAGGCTGAGAACACCCGAAATCAGAATGCCTCTCCTCCTACAGGGGACCACAGCTCCTCATTAGCAAGGGAACAAGGCCTGATGGAGAATGAGTGTGATGATCTGTCACAATCAGGCTTCAGAAGATGGATAATAAGAAACTTCTGTGAGCTAAAAGAACATGTTCTAACCCAATGCAAAGAAACTAAGAGCCTTGAAAGAAGATTTAAC